>CAAKHG010032241.1:0-13666 GCA_901007715.1 Dactylopterus volitans
CCAGGAAAGTGACACCCGACCAATCACGTGACGGAAAAGAGAACCTGACCCATCAGACCAGACCACCTTCTTCCGTTGCTCCGTGGTCCAGTTCTGGTGCTCCCGTGTCCATTGCTGGTGCTTCCAGCAGTGGGCAGGGGTCAGCAATAGGAATACATATCAAAATCTTAAGAATACATATTAAAAACAAGTGGGCCAATATAAGAGATATAAACAGAAAAGGAGATAGTCCAGAAGTTACAAACGTTCATCCACAACATCTATTCAAGCATTGCCGTCCACACAAAGAGAGGAGGGGAGGGCTTTTTCATAACATTTCGGAAAAAACTCTGTCAATCTTGATATTCTAGTGGTGATATTCTTATAACCGACCATCTTGATATTCTACCCTTTATCCGTTAAAATCCATTTCTTGTTGGTCAGTTGTTCTGGTAAATGCGACGTAAAAATGAGCTGCATATTTTGTCACGCCTCGCCCGGGTTGGATTCCAGAGGCCCCCCGTCTCTGCAGTCCGTCCCTCACCTCCAGTTTCTGCAGGACCACGTGAGCGGCGTCGGGCACAGCCGAGCACTGGTCGGCCTCCGTCTTGGCCGAGCACAGGGAGAGCTGCCGGATCAGCTGGCCCAGCTCCTTGTGATGAGGGCACAGCGTGTCCTGGGGCGCGTCCGAGAGCTGCTGGATGACGGCCTGCAGGGCCCTGAGTGTCCCACGGCAGGCGGCTGCGAGCCTGTTCATCACCGCCGCCTGAGGGAACGATGCAAGATTCGCTGATTTATGCCTGAGCAACAGATTTAATTGAGGCTTTTCTTAGAAATAAGAAAATTCTCCCGCTAGGGAAAATTTTCTTCAGTCAAAATCAAGACATTATGATTAATTTAAAAATATACTGCCATATAAAGCAGCGTTATTCGTGCCCCTCGGCTGCAGACCGTTCCTGATGACGGCAGCCATGTTCTTATAGATTTCAATGCTTGTCATTGCCACCTGTCATTTACGTGCGTTATGGTGGACGTTGCTTTTTGGTCTGTTTCTTTTGGCCCATCTGAGCTACCGTACCGGAGACTTGCGGAAAAACAGAAAGGCATGTAGATTGTGCTCAGCAGCTCAGCAAAACGTTGAGTTTAACCAATAAAGTTTTAATAGAAAATGGACTGACATTCTTGTTTTCTTGTCCATCTATTTTGATTTTGATGTGTTGCTGTTTTGTTTAAGTTGTTTGCAGTCCACCACAGGTGGGAAATCTAAGAAAATAACTTGTAAATGACAGTAAATTGTTTTGGACCGCCATCTTTGCTAGTCGTGTAGCTTCGGCTGGGAAATGCGAAGGTAGAAAAGGGAGGAGACCACTATGCTGTGTAATCTCCACCCTTAATTTTATTTGTTTATATTAAATGTTGGTTCATTGCTGTCGGGTTTGTCAGGAGGCACGAGGTATGTGGACCTCAACTTCTGTATCATTATGTCTAAATCCTTGGGATGTTCGGGGTTTATTTTGTCTTTTGAATAATGCTGCTTGCACCATTTACAAGGTGAATATGAAATCATTTGAATTTTAATAATGATCGCTAATTGTACAATAAATGTGTTTTTATTCCATTTTCTATTTACTGTATTCTTGGACTTTGGTATTTGAAGCCTGAATGTGAAGTATGTGCTTCATATGCTTACACTAATCCTTTTTTTTCTCTTCTGTATTTCCTAGTTTTCACGGTGCTGAGACAGGAAATAAAAGTTAAGCATCTTCTCGCACGTCAGTAACTGGTCCCACTTCTACTCAGCATAACCTACTGACCTTCTTGGCGTCCCACATGTCCTGGCGTTGAAGCCTCTCTATGTCCTTTTGGATCACTTTCACCTAGAACGAGTCACCACAACAGTAGCTGTAAACTCAAAGTTATTCATTTTAGTTGTTCCCTCCACGTCACGGTGACGTGCCTGTTGCTGGAGCACGTAGATGATGCGCGCCGAGCGGGCCGCCTGCTTCTGCTTGCGGGTCTCCATCCTGCTTCTCTCGGCGGGGTCCGGCGGCTCCTCCGCCTTCTCCTCTGTGGAGAGATTTACACCCAAAAAAAAGAAGAAGAAGAAGAAGAAGTAAGGACTCGAGGAGTCTGCTCGCGGCGGCAGTAACCGCCTGAGACTCGTGCGTGTCCGTGCGCGTCACCTCTGTCCGCCAGCTTCTCCACCCTCCGGATGTAGATCTCCAGCTCCTGCTGCAGCTTGCAGATCTCCTGGTGCAGCAGGGCGCGCTGCTCGGCCGCCTTCAGCTGCCTCTGGCCCGGATCCGCGCTCGGGCCCGGCGCGGGGCGTCTCTGGGCGGTGCGCGCCGGCCGTCTGTCCCCGGGCGGCGGCGGCGGCGGCGGCGCCGTCTGCGCCGGGCGGGACGCTGCTGCCGCCGCCGCCGCCGCCGCCGGCTGTGCCTCACCCGGACTGGTCGGTGACTCCTGCGAGAGGAACCCCGTCGGTCACTGTCTGGACACCGGCAGGCTCGTGAGATCACGGTCGGTTATTGGATGCTCGGGCGCAGCGTTACGTCGCTTGTTCCCGGGGGCGAGGGCTCCGGGGACGGCGTGTCGGGCCGCTGGTGCCGCGCCCGGCGGCGCCACCGTCGCAGGTCCCTCCGGGCCAGCTCGACGGCGGCCTGCAGCCTCTCCTCGGACAGGCAGGTGAAGCGCAACGAGCCCCTGCTGCCGTGCGCGTCCTCCGGCGGCGGCGGCAGCGACCCCGGCGGCGGCCCCGGCGGGGGCGGCGGCGGGGGCAGCTTCTCGGTCACCACGGCACCGGGCGGACCTGCACAGGCGGCAGGGCAGCTGGTGCTTGCAAGGGAGGCTTCACTGAACAACAGCTGCGATGCGCAAGGTGTCACTATTAAAGTCAGTCGTTTAGGCGGCTGGGCATGAAAAACGCGTGAAAACGCGCGTTTATTTACAAAGCTGTTCTGTTTGAGGCCCGTAGAGCTACATTTGCAGTTTTCATTCATTCTATATCATTGGAATGATGACACGTTATCTACAAAAAAAAACACATCCTCCGGTCTTAAATATACCAAACATGTGAAAAAAGAAAAACACAAACAATATAAAAAAGACCCGTTATATATTTATAATTAAAAAAGTGCCCCCCCCCACCTTCTCCCAGGCTTCCTCTCCTAATTTATAGGTTTCATGTGTAAACAGACCACTCAGTATCTGTGTCATGCATAATTACAAAATCAACATTCTTATTCTACATTATATACATTCTGTGTTGCATATATGCTGTGCATGGAGAAAATATATAACTCTTACGGTCATTATTGTAGGATTTATTGCAGTTTTTGTAAGTGGATTCAAGTTGTGCGAGCTCTTTCAGCACTAATTTTAAATTTAAGCTCTTGTGTGTCCTCCCAGTGTTGCTTGTTTCAGTCATTGGTGTGTGTCAGTTGTCCCAGTTCTTCCATCGTGTTAATTTTGTTTGTAGTTTTCATTTGTTTTATTGTCATTGCAGTGTTATTTCTTCTGACCCGCCAGGGACAGCTGGAGAGTAGCCTTTAGCTAATTCTGGCATGTTTACGTTTACATGTTCATTAATATGCACTGTCCCTTTTTTAAATAAATAAAACAGGCAGCTGAGTGTAAATGCTAGATATTAATTTATTGCTTACATTGGTTTGGGGCATCCTGGTGGTTAAATCACCGCCGGGGTGAAGCTTTCGGGAGGAACCTCAGGCGGCCCAGCCCCGGTCCAGGAACCATGGCAGCATCCTGCAGGAATGTGCAGTCTTAAACACGCTGGGGACACGAGAGGACAAGACCAGTTCGCGTTACCCTGCAAGTGCCCCCTTTAACTGAAGCCACCCAAATTTGCCCACATCAGGTTAATACAGATGACTCAAATTTTAGTGCACATAACAGGAACCATGTGCTGGTGCCAGGTTTTGACTTGTAGCCCGCTTCAGTGATCAGCGGAGCGCCTCCTGCTGTCACCTGCCGGGGCTCCACTTAGGGCGCTTAATCGTCCTCGCATTTTTCGCGTCTTCTGGATCAAAACTAAACGATGAAACTTGTGATTCGTATCAACATGTTGATGGGCCAAATGTGCCGCCACAGCTGTCGCGCGTGATTTAGAGGCAGTGGTAGAAAGCAGCTGAATGTGTGGTTATGGTGGGAGAAGACTGGAAAGTTAAGCGTCCGAAGTTTAAAATCGAGTCTTCAACGTTGCGATTGCGGTTTTGAACTCCAGACAACATGGCGGACCCCTCCAAGCGCTTGTGCAACATGCACGACATTTCTACATCCCTCACAGCGGAAACAAAAGGACGGCGAAACGTTAAGGACTTCAAAAATGTGCATGATGTTCCAAACGAGGCTTCGCGTGAGGACGGCTGAGAGGGAGGAAACAAAGACGGGTCCAAATCTGGTAGGTCAGAAGGAAGCATTCTGGATTTTGATAGGAAAAAGGACGGTGAGGAGAGCCTGACCACGACCGACACCTTCCACGTTTGGAGGTGGCGGTTGCTGCCAGCAACAGAACTGCGCAACTTGGCTGGGTCGCTCCTTCGGGATAGAACTCAAGTGCAAAGACGGAGGCGAAGCTCTCGTTTTACCAGGCAACTAACTTTCCAACCTAAACCTACTGGCCATGAGTGCTTTGGTAATTACCGAAATAATGAGACAGCGGATACGAGCGGCACCAGTGAGCTTCCTCTGAAGGGTGGCTGGGCTTGGCTTAGGGAGAGCTCGGACTTCCGGAGGGAACTCAAAAGTGCTTTGCCCCCCAGACGCGTCCGGTTAGAAGTGTTGTGGGCCTGTAACTGGTAGGAGGGTCATCACAGAACACGATGGAGGGAATACATAGCTTGCAATGCCTAGGATTGCCTTGGGTTCCCTGGGAGAACCTGGAGAACCAGGCTTGAAAGGTTTAGGTGGTTTGTGGTCTACTTTGACAAGTTCGTATTTAATACATTTAATATATTGTTTTTACTTCCCAAAAAAATTTAATTGTCACAAGTGTTCAACTTATAGGGTCATCAACTAATATCTCATGCGTGACATTCCAACGGTGGATCCTATAAGACAAACTGCAGAGCCAGTTATACTGAGCATAAATGTGTTTTTCCATAGCAGACATTTCTAATCAGTCATAGACGGTTTTCTATGTAAAAAAAAAAAAATCATATTTGCGAGCCAAAGCCACTGTAGGCAAGTGAGAATATTCCTTATAAAACCGATCACTTATTCTAGTGTTCAGGCGGCCATGAACGCTGTGGAAACAGAGTTTTAGTTTATGAGATAGCATCCGTTTATCTTCTCTATTTTTTTCAGCATTATGTATTTACACTGCGACAGTGATGGATTTATGTTCAATTTTGGCGCCCCGCATGCCAACCTGGTCACAGTGTTTGTATTTTCCATTGATTGTTTTCGTTTTTGTGTGAACGTATAGAATTAAAGGCCTCAAGAAATCATTTAATTTAAAGAAAAAAACCAAAAAACCAAAAAACTGAAGTAAGTATCCTACTTACCAAACCATAACCACGCCTTCAGTTTGTTTTCTGAATAATGTTAAACTGCGGCACTCAGACTCAACTTTACAACAACATATAATTTTATGCTAACATGACCATATCAGCCACAGTTATAAAGGTGTATTCCACTAAAATACCACTAAAATGTAACTCTTTGGTTTCTTGAAACTTGGTTTCATGTGTTTTGTCCACCCAAATGTAGCTTCCTTATCAGCAATGCAGTTTAGCATCAGGCGCAAGCAGCAAAGCCCACTGCAATTTCCTCAGATATATATATGTATATCTATATATGCCATATCTGAAGAGACAAGCCAGCAAACTAATATTAGCTTTGCATTAAAGACAATCAAAGTGCATCCCAGCCAGCTTTGTGTTTGACTGGAGAAAATTCCGAAGTCAGATAAGACAAAAGTCCAAATTTCTCCCTCTGACTCACTCTGACGGCGACGCGCACTCACGCCTCAGTCGTCCTCCTGGTTTCTCGCGACTTACAGTGATTGTAAAACTTGACACTGGCCACACTGGAGCGATAGAAGGCCCGCGGAGTTCATCCTCCACACAGTCTGGCTCGCTTTGATGTCACAACGGTATGACATCACACAGTCAGCAACGTTCAATGTTCCATTCAGCTCATATCACCGGCTCTCGACGGCGACTCTGTATCCAAGCATTCCAGACTTTTTTTTTTTCCCGATTTAATAATCATCACAAAGCATGTATTCGGGTACGAGTCATGTGCTGATTGTGATTTCAAAACAAATGCCCAATGGGATGAAATTAATCTGTGACATTTTTAACCCTTGACATGTTACTTGACTGTTCAGCAGAGGAATAATACACCCAGGTGACACAGCCATCCAGTTTTTTAATGTCTAATTCTATATTCACTATTACCAGCTGACCATGTTACTGCTTCTGAGTGTGGCCTTTGGGATTCGGCCATTTTGTCAGGCCGAATCATCCGTGACTGCCCTGTTACAACATTTAGGTGTTTTCTTTCTTTCTCTCTTTATTTCTTTCTTTTATTTTCTTATTTTTTCTCCTGGCAAAAAAGCAAATAGCTGTGGCCGTAATTTCTGATATCCCTCATCCCTGCAGTCCTTCCCGTGAGCCTCCGCATGACTGTTGCCGCTTTCGCAGGCGCGTTCTGATGATTTTATTTGGCTAAATGCGTTTGCTTCTAACACCGTCCAAGGTTTGTGTTTTTTTTTTTTTTGTCCTTTTGTTTCCAACGTTTTTCAAGTTAATCTGTGATGTGGTTCAATTTCCAATGAATCTGATTCATGCTCACATTAGATTTCATTCATCCAAAAAATGCGCAAAGAGGTGTGGTGTGGGTAAATCTGAGTTAAGCGTGGTTGCTGAAACACTCAAACCTCAAACACGACACACACACACACAGGCGCACTCACACACACACACCTTACAACACTCCAAACGTTTCTCAAGTGATACAGAAATAATTTGTCCTGCTGACCAGAGAATGATGCAACATCTCCACATACGTCAGTGCACCTGACCCCAAATCTTTAAAAGCCAGCTGTTGTGCAAAAGCAACAGTGGGCAACATGTAAATGATTGTGCACGCTGTCCACGAGGTGGCGCTCTCACACGAAGCCGAAACTCCCAGACACACAAACTTCCAGACTAAATTGCTAATCTCTGGCGGTTGGTTTCCTGGTGGGTTGGACCCTCTCATATCTGCCTAGTTTTTAATCATTATCATTATCATTATATACGTAAAAGTGGTACTGAAGCATAAACTTTAAGGTTATATGAAGGGAGCTTTCATGACTAATAAAGAAAGGCATACACACTCATGTATACGCCTTCAGCGTATATACACTTTATCTATTATCGAGGTAAACACATTGTTGCTTCTTCCACGAAGTACATTGTTCATTCGAGGCCAGTGAACAGACGGGCCTATCTCATGACATAGGCCCCGCCTATTTCAGCCCATAATCTTTTTTGCAAAATGGCAAAAAATCTCCAAATAACTTTTTTTTTCTAATCTACATGACACCATGCTGCCTAGAACCTAAAGACCTTAGTTATGAAAAATGATCAAAAGACTTGATAATGCAAAAATAACCAACATGATAACGGGACAAGCGCCTGTTGATGGTGGTTAAAACAGGAAGTGTTGCATAACAGTGGTTTGTATTAACATGAAATTTGGGTCACTTGCCGTGTGAACACAGAGCACCAGCGCTGTTGTTCTCAAGTTCTTTATTGTTATTACTATAATTCCTTTGTGCATTTTTTTTGCCACAGCATAACTTCTGTTTTTCTACAGAAATGATTCAACTATCAAAATGTTTAGCTTTTTCAGCTCGTTGGGACCAGCCCAACCTTTCCAATACCTTTGAGCTTTTTTAAAAAAAATTAAACTGTATCCCATTTAAGCTTTAATGTTGAAGCTTCATATAATTATCAGTTTAAAATCTCATATACTGTGTGATCAATTTAGAGTCTCACATAATGTGTAGAAATATTCTTTAAGTGTAGAGAGAGAGATGTCTGTGAAATACGGAGACACAGCCATGGAGTGCAGAGAAATACTCAATGATATGTGGAAATATTTACATGTAGGTATCACCCATGGATACGTGAGTATATGAGTATGTGGCGATCACCCATGGATATGTGCGCATCACCCATGGATACGTGAGTACGTGGGTATGGCCCATGGAATCATCTGTGAATACGTGTATTCTTCTGTATCCCTAAAACTGTTGACAAAAAGCTCAACATGACGGACGTATAAACCTCAGACCAAAGGGCACCAAAACTGATACGAATATCCAAGAAGTGTGTCAAGGTCGGTTCCCACGGCCTCTTTCTCCCTCGCCAGCAGGCACTGATGTGGGGTTGCGGCGGCAACCTCTGACCTCTGAGGTGGGAGGGGCTGCAACTGCAGCAGATAAAAAGAGAGGGCAGCACCACTGAGTTTGAATAAACTCTTCTGTAATCAAACTCCTATCTGCTCTGGTGATTTATTTTTTTCTCAGATTTTTTTATTGACACCACTTTAGACGCAGTTTTCCTCTCACTCAGTGTTCAATTAAAGGTGCCATAATTATGCTGTTTTTCAGCAACCTTACTTCAGTCTCAGAGCTCCCTCAGATATGTCTGTGAACTTTCCGTCTTCACTGATCAAGGAGGCCGAAGCTGGGATTCACCCGCATGCAGGTTGGCTGTGCACCATGGCCTCCTTTCCATCACTCGCCTCCCCTGCTGGATCTGATCTGGACTGGTCCTCCTCCAGACCCTCTTCATGGATCATCACCCATCTGTGTTTTTTTACATTCCCACACATGCGTTCTTATCATGTGTCAGTTTTAATGTTTAAAACCCCGATTTCCTCTGCGTGGCCCCGCCCTCTCCCGGGTCACCACGCCGCATGACCACGCCTCGACTTACTTAAACTGTCATCTTGATCATGCATTTAATTTTATTGGCGATTTTGTCTTTTTTTTTTCCTGCAAAGTCCTGATGTGAGATCCGCACATGCGACATATATTGCACATCTGTCTGGCCTGGAAAAGGATGGATCCTCCTCTGCGGCTCTTCCTGAGGTCCCCTCACCCGAATCGAGACTTTAAGGACAGAGGATGCTGCTTACCGTCCATATTGTAAAGCCCGCTGAGTCAATTTGTGATTTGTGAATCTGAGCTGTATAAATACAACTGACATGGCTTGACTCGACATCTGGGAGGAACCAAAGTCCTTAAAGAGACAGCACAAAAAAGCAGCATTTCTAGAAGAGGAAGACAAGAGAGGAAGAGGCTAATAGCCCTTAAGCAATTTCCTCGCTGATAGATGGGACGCTTCCCCTCCAGCTTTGATAACGACAGCCGCGTCTCCACCTCCTCGGGCCAGCAAATAAGCACGTTAGCTCTATGACGTCATGCAGCCGTGACAGCAAAAGCAGTCAGAGTCCCGCGGTCATGACCGGCCATCAAAGCGGCCTAGATTATATGGGGAGATGAGTGGTTCCCTGGGTGGGAATGAGTGGGGCGCCGCACGAAGCCTGAGGAACCTGCGGAGCGAGACACTCAGGAGGAACAGCGACGCCTAGTGGCAGACTGACAATACAGCAGCCAATCAATAGAGCCCGAGGTACACGCGCACCAGCACGTCACTCCCTCAGCCTCATGGCGACCAGTGTGTGTGTGTGTCTGCAGTAAAAGTCTTAAAAAGGCTGCGTGTTAATCTTGATGTTCCTGCTCATTTAAATGATACGGGGGAAAAAAGTATCGTGAATATGTTTTTAATCTCGCCTACGCACGGTTTTACGTCAGCTGCGGGCTCATACGTTTGCGCCTCGGTTGATTCTCGCGTGGCAAAAACTGATGCGCAATGACGTGTTGAGGCGTGTGCTAACGGTGGTTAGCTTACGCGGCGTTGTCCAGGTTCACGCGTGTTTGCTACGCACATGAGCAAACTCTTATTATGCCGAGAGGACCAAGTTATCGGTGGCACATAAAAGCTTCTACCGCCGGAGTTGTAGTATTGTACCTTGTTTGTTTAAAGTGAAACGCTGTCAAACGTTCAGACTTAATTTTCTTGTAGTTACAGAACATTTAGTTACAAACATTTTAGGCATCATTTCTTACTTAGTGTCCTTACATTATGCACATATGCAAACATACACACATAAAATGCAAAAGGTGCAACTAATGTGCAAGAATACAAGTGAGCAATAACAAAAACCTCACTGATTGGGTGAAAATACACTTAGTTGGTTACCGAGGGCAGAATACAGGAGCTCAGGTTTATCTGTCATAGCAGATAAATGTATGCCTCTGTTTCATTTATAAATCTAGCAGACTCAAAAACATTTAAATTCCTTCCTGGATGACATGAAAGACGGGTGAGTGTGTGAGGATTTAGATTTATAGATGTGGCGTTCACTTATTACGACGACAACCTTCTGGATCCTTATTTTCGTTTTCATAACACAGTCAAACATGTTCGGCTTCCGGGTTCCAGACCAATGAAACGCGTCGGTGAGGTTTGAAGCTGACGTCACGTGGCAGCGGCCGTTCTGTCCGACCAGGACCGACCGAACAACCGACACACCTACCGAACCGAGAGCGTAGTCGACAGGCGGCTGTAAAGTGACCACGGGGGGGCGACACGTGGCTGTGGATCACTGGACCTCAGGCGCACTCGTTTTTAGCCTGTTTAGCATCCGACCGCTGCGACGGTTGGTGAAGAAGAAAAGAAGTTATTCCAGAAATATTCTCGGCGGTAAAAACCGTAATCGGCAATTTATCTTAAGGGCGAGATATCGATCCGGTCAACGTTGAACGTTGTGGCGACGAACCGGCGGTGGAGTCTTTATATTCTGTGGCGGGGCGGTACGAGAGCACGTGGCTCGTTGGTCTAGGGGTATGATTCTCGCTTCGGGTGCGAGAGGTCCCGGGTTCAAATCCCGGACGAGCCCACTTTTGAAGGACCGATGTTGGGTCGATTTTCTCCACCGATGCACGATCGACAGATAAAAAAAATATCAAACCTTAGAAGCGGCGGCGTTCACGGCGACGACGAACCTTTAGAACGCGGAGCGTATTTGTGTGTGTTAAGAAGCTCTGGCGGGTTACGTCACAGGACCGTTTTAGCGCTTTATGTCTGAAATATAATTGTGGTTGTTTTAAACATGTACGTCATATTAGATAAAATGTTTAATCTGTATTTCAACAGGAGAGAGTTAACCTTTTAGCGACCAAAAGGAGGAGTTAGATATTTAAGCATATCTTTGACTATCCCTGGTATCGGCTCGTTGGTCTAGGGGTATGATTCTCGCTTTGGGTGCGAGAGGTCCCGGGTTCAAATCCCGGACGAGCCCATGACTTTTTTTCTGTCTTTTAGCGGTACAATTCTCTCTTTATCTTGCTTTTTTTTTTTTTAAAACGACAATTAAAAAAAACCATTTGCTTTAAATGTTTAACAAGGGACCGACCCGCCGGATTCGCGGACTCCGCAGCAGCGCGTCTCCTGCGGCCGCTTCTGCCCTCCGCGTCACACCCGGAACAAAGAGCCGCGCTGCCCCCGCAGCTGTTGCGCCCCCGGCGGATTCGGGCCGTGACAGGCGACGCGGCCGTTGGAGCTCCGCCCCCCCCCCCACGACACCGCAGCAGGCGCCGCGAGCAGGCGGCGGGCGAGTCCGCGTCCGCGGCAGTCAGACGCGGCGTCCACGGGAGGTCTGCTGGGAAGCGTCCCATCCTCCACGCGCGGGACGGTAAGTGCTCTTACACACTTCTTACACACTTCAAACTCCCCTTTTTTTGTGTGAATTGACTTGCTCACTAATGTGGTCCCGTTTTTTTCTATAATCGTTTAATAACAAAAGGTGCAGCTTATGTCGCTGTTACTCAGCTCCGGCGTGTCACGGTTTTGAAGTCGAGTCAAAAAGCTCTAATGACTCAGCCGCGTGTTCGCTGACAAAACAACCAGATAACGTCTGTAAATAACCAGATAACGTCTGTAAGTAACAAAATAACGTCTGTAAACCACAAGATCACGTCTGTAAATAACCAGAAAACGCCTGTGAATAACAACATAACGTCTGTAAATCACAAGATAAAGTCTGTAAATAACAATGTAACGCTTGTAAATAACAATATACGGCCTGTAAATAACAACATAACGTCTGTAAATCACAACATAACGTCTGTAAATAATAACAACTTCTGTAAATCACAAGATAAAGTATGTAAATAACATAACGTCTGTAAATAACAACATAAAGTCTGTAACTCCCAAGATAAAGTCTGTAAATAACAATGTAACGTTTGTAAATAACAATATACCGCCTGTAAATAACAACATAACGTCTGTAAATCACAAGATAGTCTGTAAATAACAATGTAACGCTTGTAAATAAGAATGTAACGCTTGTAAATAACAATATACCGCCTGTAAATAACAACATAAAGTCTGTAAATAATAACATAACTTCTGTAAATCACAAGATAAAGTATGTAAATAACATGACGTCTGTAAATAACAACATAAAGTCTGTAAATCACAAGATAAAGTCTGTAAATAACAATGTAACGCTTGTAAATAACAATATTCCGCCTGTAAATAACAACATAACGTCTGTAAATAACATCATGAAGTTTGTCGACGTCAAAAACTGCAAATGCACAACAAACATCAAGTGTATTTTTCTAGCTCCGCGTGGCTCTTGAGTGCCGTTCGGCCCTCGTGGGGGAGACAACGTGTGTTTGATTGTGTGCTGAATTATCCCCTTTGACAGGGAGACGCGAGCTGGGAGCCTCTGGCGTGTTTGCGTGGCGCGCGTGAGCGGCCCGTCCACGGGAGCTCCTGGTCCACGCTCGTTCTCGGCCGCCCCCCCCCCGGACCCGCCGGGGCCCCCGCGACCATGGTGCTGTGCGAGGACGGCGAGTGCGGCGTCTGCTTCTGCGCGTACTCGCGCGGCGAGCGCGTCCCGCGCGTGCTGCACTGCCGCCACACCTTCTGCCAGGCCTGCCTGGAGACGCTGGCGCGGGCGCGCGCGGGCCTGCTCACCGTCGCCTGCCCTCTGTGCCGCCAGGTGACCTGCGTGGGCCGCGGCCTCAGCCTGCAGGAGGCCCTGTGGGTCAACGGCCGGCTGTGGGAGGAGATCCCGGAGGACGAGGAGGAGGATGCGGCGGCGGCGGAGGAGGAGGAGGAGAGCGGAGGAGCTGAGGAGGAGAAGAGGGCGCAGGCGGAGCGGAGACCGTCACCGCAGCCTGGATGGTTGGTACTAAGGTCTCGCTGCTGCTGCTGCTGCGGCCGCTGACCCTCATTGTTTCACTCGTGAACCGGTGTTGAATTTGAGGAATTGGAACCCGCATCCACACACACACGCACACACACACACACACACACACAAAACATTCCAGCCATTCCAGCACGCGAGCGCTAATCGGCGCGTTCGCCCACTCAAACGTGCGCGGTCTCCTCGCGCGCGTAATTAAAACAAGCATCTCCGGCTCCGATCCTCATGTTTGTTTCTATTTGTTTTTGCTGTGCGTCGCCTGACTCCTCCAGCCTCTCCTCCAGCCTCTCCTCCAGCTTCTCCTCCAGGTCGTCCGCCACCAAGCTCCGATTCCGGGCGTTCTTCAAGAAGTTCCGCCTGCTGCGGCGGCCGCAGGAGCGCATCG
>CAAKHG010032242.1:0-22500 GCA_901007715.1 Dactylopterus volitans
GCAGCAAATTGGCACCACAAGTGATTACAAGTGTTTCTGTGGCCATCAGCTTTAGTTTGTGGCTCTGGGGGAGTTTTGCATCACTTAATGTGTGTGCATGCGTGTGTGTGTGTGTGTGTGTGTGTCCGTCTCCGCACGCGCGTGGGCTAGCATGTTTATCTGTGGCAAAGTGGTGGTGGTGTGTGACAGGGGGTTCCAGTCAGCAGTGGCTCCCCTGGACCTGCTCAAGATGGATTACTCCTTAATGTTTGTGTGTGTGTGTGTGTGTGTGTGTGTGTGTGTGTGTGTGTGTCTTACGCACGCACTCTTCTGCATCCAGACACATGGAAAACATGCGCGTCTTGTCGGGCTGCATTGCATCAATCAGTCGCACACGTACGCGCGTCATCGTCTATGAGAGCAGTTAAATGACCTCTGCAAGAAGTTGACAAAGGACTATTACGCTGCGGCGAGATGGCACTTCGTCTCACCACCTGAAAAGCGCGGAGAGTGACGAAGCACTCTCCTGAGCTGTCTCCGTCTCCCATGCTGCGATCTGTCTGTCCTCACCTGTCTGTCTCTAATTGTCCATCAAGCTCTCCATCTGTGTTGGCCTCCACTGTTCACTCTGCTCGGCCTTAAGGGCGTTTCACAGGGGAGGGAGCAGTTTACCCAGCCTGCGAGCTTAATAACTCTCCCTCCCCATCCGCCTCGTTAGGATACGGTCTATTTGCAGCCGGCGAGCATGTGTTTGTCCGCGATGGTAAATGTGTGCATGTTGGGCTAAGTCAGGAGCTAATTAACTCTGTGGCGCTGCGGCATGCATCTCGCGCAGGCACGTCCGCGCACACATCACTCGTGCTGGAAGCAGACTTTGCATCCTCAAAACCGAATATACATCCTCACAGAAGAAGAAATGCATCCTGGCTTTTCAAAAAAGCCAAGGCATCAAACTTTCGCCTGGTGGCCTTTTAGAAGATAATTTCCCAATTTATAAACACTCAGTAAACTGTTAACCTTTCGTGTGTGTGTGCTTGTGTGTGTGTGTGTGTGTGTGTGTGGGGTTCGTGTTAATTGGAGGAAAGTTAGAGTGCCACCTCCAGTTGCGGAGTTTCGCGGTAATCATGCTAATCATGGGAGTGCACAACAGAGCTGAGACGAGGACTTCCCGGCGCACGCTCGGTTTCACACAAGCTTCAAGTATAACTGCCACCTCAATGGGGGGTTTTCACTGCTTATAGCACAGGGTTAAATCAACCTTATGCAGGCGTGATCTCGAGCTGGTTTGCATCTTGTTACCTAAGCGCGCACGCACACACTGCTGCTATCATTCATAAAATGCGCGGAGATTGCTCTGTTATCAATCGTACGCACAGATCAAATAGGGACAGAATGTGTTGCTTGGTTCACGATCCGCTGCCTGTGTCTGCTCCGTGTGTGGAAACCTCTCTGAATGTTATTGGAGCCATTAAACCCAGCATGCAACACTAATTTCATCTATCTGCAGCTGCATAAAATATACATTGCAAATAGCGTTGAAATGGCCCCACAATTAGCACTAATAAGGGAGCTTTCAATCATAACTCCTTAAATGTAAGCACCGATGTAAAAGCATAGCTTATTTATAGCCGTAGTTTACTTTTATTTGCCATATAGACGATAACAAATTGATAACAGAAGATTAGATTTGGCGGGCGTGCACTTCAAGCTTTGTCCAAGTAGTAGAAAACTAAACAATGGGAGACAGAAGGGGATTTAGAGGGCGACAGGAGGGGCAGCGCAGGTTCATCTGCACCACCTTTCAAAGACAAGGCTCTTCAAAGTGTTTAAAAGACATAAACATAAACAAAATTGAGATACAAAGATAAATTAAATAATAAATTAAAACACCTAAGATCCTGTGT
Source organism: Dactylopterus volitans (assembly GCA_901007715.1). Classification (NCBI taxonomy): domain Eukaryota; kingdom Metazoa; phylum Chordata; class Actinopteri; order Syngnathiformes; family Dactylopteridae; genus Dactylopterus; species Dactylopterus volitans. The sequence continues at coordinate 1,884 of CAAKHG010032242.1, forward strand.
TTTCATTTCATGTAATATTCCATTTGGATTACCGGTTTCGGGATCACAGCCCCCAACGCTCCTGTCACTACAGGGATCATCTCTGTCTTATCTTCCACATCTCTTGCAGTTGTTCCTTCAACTCTTGGTACTTCTTTTCGTGTTCCTTGTTTCTGTTGTTGCCTTCGGCCGGTATCGCCACGTCTACTATCACTGCCCCTTTGTGCTGTTTGTCGACCGCCACTATGGCCGTTTGGTTCGCTAGTAATTGTTTGTCAGTTTGGAATCTGAGGTCCCAAAGAACTTGAGCCCTTTTGTAAGTCCCATCAGGATTTGGGTTCCTCTAATCCGTGCTGGGGAGAGATGATCCTGTGCACTATATGTGTGGGAGTTTTTCTTACTGAATTAAGGAGAAAGCAACAAGGAATTTAAAAAAAATGAAAATATTCAGTTTTGAAATGTTTCGAAATCTGGCCCCATCTTTTATGTGAACATCTAACTGTTGGAATTAACTTTATAACTCTCTTGACAATTTCCTATCGTTAAGAAAAGCAGATTAGATTCAAAATCTGCAAATCTGATAATAACCCACAAACTGATGTGAATAACCAGCATATGCTTGCATACACTCATCTTAATTGTACAGGTAACATATAAACTATAAAATTCACATGTTGTATTTAGGTTTGCAGATACTTAACCTTTACTCTTTTATATCAGTTCATTGGGCCTTTATTTTGGAAATCTATAAAACATGTAGTTTCACAATTCTGATCAAATTCTGACTTTGGTCAGCAACTGGTCAAACTGTCCAACATCACAGAAAATTTTTGCCTGTCCTGCTAACACTCTGCAGAAAGACACATTACATACCTCGGGAAATGTATTCCAACATTATCAGACATGTTTTATCTTTCTCCTTTTCGTTCCCTAACAGTATTTGCTGCGTTCTAAATGTACTGTGTGTGTCCACAGCGATTTGGCGGCTCGTCGTGATTATGCCAATGAATCCCTTTAAATTTGAATTCGCCGGAACAGAAAAGAAAGGGATTAAGTTGCGGAGCAGCGAGACGCACAGTCAGACGGGCGGAAAGACCACAAAAGCCGAGAGAGAGAAAGATAAAACATTTGCGTCAGTCCCTGGAGGGTGAAAGAAGTCACAACCTACATAGAAGAAAATACCAAGAAATAAGTCACTGCCGAACAGTGCGGCAACCTTGTTTCCCCACTCACGCTTCAATTCCTGTGTCTACCTGAGGCTTTACACCGCTATTCACTGGTGGAATGAATCCACTGATGAGACCGGGTGGAAGAGTATGCAGACACAATTTGGCTGTCACATCTGTTTGTTTGGCGCGGCGGGGAGATTCTGGTTCCGCGGAAACAAGGATGCGATGATTCAGATGATAAATCGGAGCCGCGGTGCAGCGAGTTACATCGCTCTCCATGGGCGAATCCGTCCTGCTGGGCATCATTGGATTATGCACAAAAAGGTCTCCAAAATGTTTGATTTCACCAGAAACATATTCTCTTTTCTTTTTTAGGGGGTGGGAGGTATGTATGCATGGGAGAGAAACACTGGGCTTACAGGTGTGCATCTGTATCATAATAAAAGCAGCCTGGGAGACAAGGATCAGGTGTCAAAGCACCACGTTCATTAACACGGAGCTGGCGCAATCAGGCGTGATCGTATAAGGAGCCACTGAGCGTGTAAGTGTTTGTCAGCATGTGGGCTTATCTGCGATCTGGTGTCTGCTTCAGTCAGATTCCCCTCGGGCAACATCCGTTTTACCTGACTGCGCGCTCTCAACGGAAGGCCGTCTTTATCCCGATAACCGAGTCATCCTGAGCGATATCCTTGTGAGCATATCAGACATGCTTAAAACACAAAATGAAACAACAAATGAAACAACAACGGGCTTTTTGCTATATTCACAAGTCTTGAGTTCCTTCTTTTTCCGTTCTGCTTGGTGCTTCCTCTTGGAATGAAACATGCAAAGCCATAAATTACAAATAAGCAAACGTATCATGTAACACTGGAGTTCAGCCATCCATTTGCTGCGGTGGGCGACAACAAACTGCATATTCTGATGAAAATCAGGTATCACAGGCGCGCAACGACGAGTTATGTTTTGGATTTTCAAGCATCACAACTAATATAGCACGAATGAGAAGCGGGTCGTGTAGACTTTTCACTTTCCGAGTCTGAGAGAAGCATTTCCTACACACACGATGTTCCCGTCTATTGGGGAGGCTTTGATACAGCTTGGATATTGTGTTATGTAAACTGGAGATGAATGGTGTGTTAGCCATGGGAAAATGCAACTCAGAATGCCATTCAGCCATATCATACAGATTTAAATTAGCATGGGATATGCTGCACATAATGTGAGGCTCAAATGCATCTTAAGTTGTTTGGGGACGCCTGCACATTAGAAAGCTATTGACAAAAAGAAAGAAAAAAAAATGTCCAGAAGTGACTGGAGCAAGAGGAGGCGGTGCAGGGGAAGATAAGCTTGACTGTGTATGAGAGAATGAAATCTGAAAAGCTTTCTTGGCTATTTTGCATACGCTGAATGTCCCAGTGTGTCATGAGGCAAAAAGAATCCTGCTGCAAAACATTTATCCTTCACTCATAAAAACTATTAAGATTAGACCGATTTAAGATTTAAAGTAATCTCAAAGTTTCTCATTAAAATAAGTGTCTCTTAAGTGGCATTTTAGTGCCGAACATAACACAGTGGTGATTAAACCGATGGTGCATTGATGAAAGCCTTTGCATTTTCAGTAGCTGCACACTAAAAGTAGTTGAATACTGGTAATCAGGTTTGCAGAAAAAAAAAAAAAGTGTGTGAAGTTACTGTGACTGCAAACTGATTATTTAACTGATTATTTGTTCTCAAATATCTGTCTGATATCCTATGATTATGTTTGGGCATATTCAGGCTGCTTTTGCAATTCATAATTTCTGTTTGCACTGGACACGAGCCTGGACGCCTTCAACGCGGAGGAAAAAGCAGTTATTGATGGGTGCTGGCGTTCTTGACATTCTATTTCTACCACAACAGTAACACATCTGTGTATTTCACTCTGACGTAGTTATGAGACGCGGAGAAGGGTTGTTAAAATGTAACATAACTGCAAAATTAGGCTGAGGTTGCATCCCCGCCTTTGACTGGCAGTGAGGCGTTTGCAGATGACATAGTTTGTCAGGGGGAAAAAAAAAAAAAAAAAAAAAAAGGGAAAAAAAAACTTTTCACTCTTTTTCACTCTAATTTCCTGCTGCTGTTCCATACTTTATTAGTCTGTCCGCACCATTTGCTGCCTTTCCTCTCCTTTTCATGAATTTCATTATAATTTGCTTGCCTCCCTCCCTGCTGATTTGTGCATGCGCACAATGTTTTTTTTACTAACTCTTCCTGTTGATTTTCAAATTCACACTTGTTGGCAGCACCCCCCGCCCCCCCACCATTTGCGTCTCCCTCTCAGCCCAATCACATGCAATAATAACACTCATTTTCCACATCCTCCCATCAGCTGTGTCACTATGGTGACCTTGAGCAGCAGGCTGCTGATTGGCTTCTGTGTTGATGATTTGGAGGTCGCGAACCCAAACACTTGGAATTAATAGACTCTGTCACACAACTACAGGGCTCCAGACACACATGCACCCGGATACACAGGTGCTGCTGCAAGTAATAGACGGTCAAGCGGAGTCGCAGCCCTAACAAACCTAATTATGTAAACTAATGGCAGCCATCAGCCTGGGAGTACACGCTTGGACACACTCGCACATAAACATACACTCTCATGAGCACTGTCACTGCAGCCTGAACTCATGCAGCACCGGAGCTGGGGGACATACAAACAGATAAGACGCAATAGCATCACTGCCTCTCTTATAATTCCATCACACACACACACACTCTCACTCACCTCCCTCCCTCCCTCCTCTGAGGGGGACTGACTGGACTTATCTCACGACATATTATGTATATTCCATATACTTTCTACATACTATGTATGTCTACTTGTATAAAATATTTATTATATTATCTATTCATATTCATATTATGTATCTACTGAATTTGTATTGATGATTGATGATTCCTTTTGGTGACTATTTTATTACTCTAATTTATCTCTACGCTTATACTCTTGCATGGAGCTTCTGTACCAAAATTAATTTACCCTCGGGGATCAATAGGATATTCTGATTGTGATTATGATTATTTTCCTATAAATAAAATCATATAAACTGAATTTTCCATCTCGCTGCGAGTACAAAATAAATAAATAAATAAATAAATAAATGTTGTTTCAGGGCCACAATGTTCCAGTGAAGGCTCAGCTGTTGTACTCTTATGTTGCAAGAATCCCAATGATTTTTTGGGATTTCTTCAGCGGGTGTTTTGACAGTTACCAGCATTTCATTGTGCTTTTGACTGGCCATGGCGTGAAACAAGCAGGGCGAGGCTGATGTGGTGCGGGATTACGAGATAGATACATCAGAACTGACTACCTGTCCAGTTTGTTGGAAGGAATCATGTAATGCATGGTGCATCTGCGGAGTTAGACCATCTCTCCCATGGCTGGAAAAATGGTGGAAAAGCGCTGATAGAAAATCAAATCATATCAGGCATCACCGGGTGAGAGTCTTACCTGTGCATTTTTTGAGGCTGCCCGGTCGTTTGCCGTGCATCCCCAGCTTACAGTTGAAATTCTCCTCCCAGAACTCAGCAAACCAAACGTTTCGTCTGTTGTTGGACAGAGAGCGGCTCCGGAAATAGCGGTCAAACGCTGTAAAGAGAGAACATGTGAGAGAGCTTGATGAAATGCTTATAACTTTCCATTTTAGTTAAAGAACTAATATCAACACCTTCCAGAATGGATTAAATGATGTGATGTTAGGGGGTTAAGAGCCTCATTTCATCCGTGGTTACTATGGCACTTAAAATGGAGGCGTTTTGGCAGTGCCATGCCATTTTGACTAACAGTAGCATATGATATGTGTGGACCTAAAATATAATGGAAAAACCATGTCTGTGAAGCCATTTGGTGGCTCCCATCAAATGCCGATGCAGAGAGCGAGGAGAGCAAACAATTTCGACTGAGCCTTGACAACACGCTTGGTTACTTGTTCAATTTAATAAGCAGAGAGTGTGGAGGAAGAAGGAAGAACACATTTCTTCACTCATAGCGATGGAAATACCTGCCATAAGCTGGCAGGCTGAGATGAGGAAATGAGGAAACGGGCAAAAGAAAACAGAAATCAAGGAGTGAAAAAAAAAAAAGAAAGAAAAAAAAAAACTCTCGAATTTGTCCATGCCACAAGTAATTGGGAGACCAGTCTTTTGTTTTGCTGCCGATAAGAAAAATGTGTCTCAACTCGATAATGTTCCTCCATCGCTACATTGCTACAGGAGGAGCGATGTGACCGTCGTCACTGGTGCGTCTGCTGGAATGTAGACAGGCAGAGCCGTTTATTGCTCTTGTGGACCTCAGGTATGCCGAGGGGAGGGTGCGAAGATGTGTTGACGGCGGGCTAATAAAAAGGAAGTGCCGTTTCCAACGCCAGGACAACACGGTGTATGTGAAACAAACCGTGGAGGGTGGAGAAATCCCTCAGGACCCTCGAGAGTGACTTGCACTGCCCGTGCCAGGCCTGTCTCACCGTAAAGCTAACAAAAGTAGCCTTGATTAATCTCCTCTGCTGTCAAGGAAGCGAGCCATGTGTGCACCTGTGTGGCGGGGCGGAGGGGGCAGAGCGGGCAGGGGTTTTATTACCCATGTGGCTCGACAGGTAGCGCATGGAACATGTGGTTCTTGTTGTGATTACAAAGGACTCGCGTGGAAAAAGACACTTGTGTTACCGTTTAAAATCCCTTACAAACTCATCTATGACCCTCAAAAAGGTGTATTTATCAGTTTTTTTTAAAACTATTTCCTCTTTACTACTTTACTGGGTTCTATGAATATGCTAATCTGGCCCTGCCTGTCTCCTCTCATCGGTGCTCTTCTGCAAAGCAACACATCTCTTCTCCTAGCTCTAGACTAGACTCAGCGAGTATTTTTTTTTTTTTTTGCTTGCTCGCTAGCATCTTCTTCTTTGTATCTAGCATCTCCTCCTGCCATTGTGCATGTAGAGTGCCATTTGGCTGACCCCTTAAATACTCTGCTGATTTGGTGATTGATAATTATTGGTTCCTTGAGTTTTCCTGGGCTGCTGCAGATCACTTTTTGCAGACAGTACATTTTAGATATAGTGCTCAAATCCCCAGCCATGAGCTTGAGAACTTATTTTGTCCATAATATGCCTTGTAACACATTTTAAAAAAAAAACCCACAGGGGCTTCCTAACACAGTTTAAAAACATATTTTTCATTTAAGCTCGGCTTTAACAGCTTTATTTTAGGTTTAAACAGGCTGCAAACATGGGCGAGCACCAGGGTCCCGGGTTAGGGGCCTCTAACCTTTGGTCCCAAGTCCAAAAGATTGAGTCCCAAGATTATTATTTCCATCTTCCTGGTATTCCTTAACATTTTAGTTGATTTTTTTCTTTCCCTCCTCCTGACAACGCAGTTGATGATGCGGCGTGTCATCATTCTCTGTCAACTAAGCATGGCGTCCGAATGAGTGAAACAGATGCGCGATGAGTTCTGTGTCTTGTGTTAATTCAGAAATGTCACACAGATTATATCACTGATGGTTGTATCACATTATCCACTGTAATAAACAAATGCAGGGTTACTTTTGAGGATGACCTCAGATGTCGGTGACTGCTAGACGCTGCATACAGAGTGAAACTATTGAGTACTTGTGGGAACCTGTGTTTCCTGAGCGACTGTGGTTGGAGGTGAGTGGGCCCTCAAATAAAACTATGCGCCATCATGTCCCAAAGGGAGGTTAAACAGGTTGGCAATGTTTGCCACAGAATGTTAACTTACCGAGGAAATGGACTTTAAACATCATAAATTATTTTGTGATAAGGACAGTCCCGGGGCCGCATTTATAAAACACTGCATAGGATGCATACTAAAGGTGTGTATGCGCATAAATGCCAAAGAGAGCCTGGAAGTGCTGACGCATAGAAATGAACTTGCTAATCAATGGTTCTTCATGGTGATTCATGACGACAACTGAGAGGAGGAATGAGAAAAACACTTTTTGTGAATGAATAAATGGAGGTGCATGTTGGTGACATGGACATTGGAATGCATCCTTTGTTGGCTACAGTCAGAAAACCTTGTAGTCTCGCGTGTTTACACTGATTTGGTCACACCATGACAAAAGCATCGTGACAATCTGCATGCCCACCCTGACATCAGTGGAAGTTTGATAAAGAGTATTAAATACATTTTGTCTTAGTTTCAATTGGCTTGCAAGATTAGGACTCAATGATTGTGTGACAGTTTTCTTGTGCTCAATTCAGATATTTTCCTTGATCAGATCAGACCGTTCTTGTTTTTTTTGTTGTTCAGATCATTTGCACAAACTGGGCCTTTATCAGATTCTCGTGTGAAGTTCGTATGTTCTTTAACTGACCCACATTTGCAGAAGAACGATCACAAGAGCAGCACACTGGCGTATGGAGGTCAACATGGAGGCCGCTGAAGTCAGAGTTTACATAGTTTCATAATGAGTTTTTTGCGGAGCAATGTGTGTCAAGTGGGTTCCCTCTCGTGAGGTTTAATCTGCAGTTTCCCCCACTTGAAAAGGCAGCTTGCTTCTGAAGACAGGACTGGAACTCAGTCAATGACCACGAATCAGCTTTCCTTCCTTTTGATTTTTATTTTGAAAGTTGTCAGTACTGGTGAAGAACCTTGAATACAAACAAACGGCACCTTAAGAAAAGGTAGCCCATTACCACAAAATAAAAGCAAACCCAAATAATTGTTAACTACTAGAAATTAATTGTGAAAATAAGCAGAACTTACTTAATGTTCAATCTATTAGAAACCAATTTAGAAATAGAAAATACCAATATTTAAAGCACCAAATACATTTTAAAGCACTGGCCAATCATGCCCTTACAATCTTCAGCAGCTTTTAAATACACATGAATCACATTCATCAAATTACATTTTAGCTTCAACCCGTTTTAAAATACACATTTTTAACTGTACTTGGAACCCACATTTCAACGTATGCCTTACTTCTCCCAATGAATCGCACTCTAACCTGGACCTGATGGCATGACAGCTCCAATGAAGCCTACAGGGACACATGAATGAACGAAAGCCCACCGGCTCCTTCTCCCTCATTTGAAGCAAACTTTTAGTCCTGCCGTCCTCTCTGCTCAAGCCCAAGTCTCTCCAGCCGCTTGTCTCACACACTGCTTGCTCCCATTGCCCTTTGGGTGATTGTGTGTGAGTCAGTGAGTGGGTGAGTGCTCTCCAGCCTCCCTGAGTACCAGACCATCTCCAACCTGATGCACCCAGTCTGCTGCTGGGAGGCACACCCACACCTGACGCACCCGGGCGAGGGGGGGGGGGGTTGGGGGGCTGCAGCTCAACTCGCGATGTGCCATTTTCATCAGCGATATTGAGGCTGCCGGCTCAAACGGTGGCTGCCCCGGAGTTTCGGGTTGCTCTTCACCCGCCACGCCAGAGCTGTCGAGCCGCTATAACGGCTGACAGCTGCATTTATCATCCCGATAGATTCAAGATCATTGGAATGTAGGTCGGTTATCCAACCACCATCGCTTCAAAGGTTTGAAACTTCTTTAGCTTCTTTAAACTTGGTTTAAAGCGTCATAACTTTTCTCTGAGAGCACGCAGTGCCTCTCCACTGCCTATCTTCATCGCAGATGTCTTCCATGTTGGTATTTGCCAAGTGATTCCCAGTGGCTCAAAACTCAGATTCTGATGTGTTGTTCTTGAACACTTTCATGAAAAAAAAAAACTCTCTTGGAAGCAAAATTACATATCAAATACACACTTAAGGATGTGATGTGAATGTAGCCTGAGACACTGAAACCAATGTGATTTTTTGGAGGTCTGAGATCAGATCATCTTGTCCCAGACACAAGCAGGGAACACAGCAGGCTAAATTTACCTCCATCATGGCTTTATTAGGTGTTACTCTGTCAACAACAACAAAAAATGAACATTAGAAGCTTCACAGTCTGCTATCGAATGGTATCACACTGTCAGTTGTACTCAGTATATTTGCTCTTTGTTAAAGCTCCGCTGGCTCTCTCTGACTCACAACTTTTCTACTCTCAAGACCCCCAGTGTGTTGCCTCATGCTGCCCATCCAAAGCCGTCTTTGATTCATTTAAACTTCCGCACAGGCCCTTTCTCGCTTGCTTTCAGTTCATACCTTGGCACCTTTGTGTCCCTCCAGGGGTCAATTATCTAATGGGCAGCTCTGACAGAGAGCAAATGAGGATATCCTCACAGGCCTAATGGCAAAAACTAGTTACCCACTGGGATCAAGAATGAAGGGGTATGGGTGCATTTCACTCTCTGTGTCTGGTCTTTTCCCTGAATGCCCTTAATTTAATCTTTTATACTCTGAGCACGTATAAACGTGCACACACTCACAAACAGACACACAAATACAACACACACAGGGCTTCAGCTTCCTTTCATTTGTCAATGCCACGTAAGTTGGGGTGGGAGTCACACTGCTGTTGAACCTTCTTGTCACATGCTGTTGTCATGTAATGTGTGTGTTTCGGCAAGGCGTCATCGCGTGTATCTATTGTTATCTACTGTTTCTCACACACTCTTACCATCCACAGATGCTCGTTTGGGAAGAATTGTAATGGCTCCTTCCGCCACTCTTTCCTGGCCAATCACAGGAGAGATCTTGGATCCCCAGCTGTCAGAACCCACCCATAGGAAGTGACCAGTCTGGTTGTTGCGTTTAGCTGCATCCAGGACCCGTCTGTTTGAAAGAAGAGCAGAGAATCCCATTAATTCTATGAGATTTTTAACATGAATGCAGCAGGAGCAAGTATTTTATGTGCCAAAATAAAGTGGAATGAGGGTGTCCTGAAGAGAGAATAAAGCCACACCCAGACACATTACAGCAGTCACTCTTGTGTCACTCTTGTGTCTGTTGTAATCTGAGGGTCAATTCTCTCTCATTTTGAAGCCAGTCCAACCATAAATCACTGACCCTTGTCAGTATTCAAGCTATACTGGTTAAACAATCAAAGCCCCCTCTATGATGCAATTAATAGCGTTATAGCATACAACAGTGCTGGAGTGTTTTTTTGTTGTTTTTTTTCTTTTTTGGCCTTAGCACACAACTTTCTTGTTGAAAATGAAGCTGCATCACTTTGCATGACTAATTTCACAGGCCTCATAGTTGCCTTTAGTTATGTCCCATTCTTTGATGTAACTTCAAATGCTAATCTCTCTCTCGCTACAGGGTCAAACAAAGTTCGCTATCTCGATATATTGCTGCTGTAGGCTGCAGCTAAACTCAGCTTCTTTCAGAATAAAGCCACAATGATGGAGTTCACATACCTACCACCATCTCCTTTGTAATATAATTGTCACATTGCTGTCATTAATCTATATGGTGAAACTGGGTGGACTCAGCAATAACATTGACAGGATGCAGCCAAATAACAAACGCTTAAAGGGTAGCATAGCTACTGTAGCTAGCCGTAGCATTATAACCTACAGTTAGAGCAAAGAAATGGCAATGACGAGGGATGTGTGTTTTGTCCAACAGCATAAATGCACTTTAGTTGTGCGGCAGGAGCTATGCCAAATACACAGCTAGTCAAAGCCTGTGAAATAAAGTGTCAGTGAACATCATACAGAGAGAGTCAATTAACAGTAATGATGTTTTGGGCGCCATTGAGTTGATATCTCTAAAGCAAGAATTGTGCTATGGTCTGGATAAAAGCAACTGTTAGAAAAGAAAAGTCATGAAGAAAAAGCTGATAAAGTGAGCTATAGACAAACATGATGCAAAAGAACTTTAAAGAGAAAACAATGTTTATTTTTGAGTGTTTTCAACATCAAATTATCAGTAGTCTAAACATTATTATTTTTATCTGCAGGTGGACATGTACTAAAGCCTATAAAATGATCAGCCATTACATTATTACCAATTTCCTGATATCGTATTGGCTCCCATATGTCATAAAAATAGCTCTGACCCATCAAGATATGGACAAGACCTCTGAAGGTGTGCTGTGATATCTGGTATCAGGACATTAGCAGCAGACCCTTTGAGTCCTGTAGGTTTTGTGGTGGGGCCTCGATGGATCGGACTTGTTTGTTCAGCACATCCCACAGCCGCTTGTTTGGAGGAGCACAACAGCACAACTAGCACAACTAGCCTCAGTCCAACTACTCCTAAACCATTTTTTTTTTTTGCAGTATGGGAGGGCACGTATTATCCCGCTGAGAGAGGACACTCCTGTAAGGGATTAAAGTTTCCACGTGCGCTTTGTCTGCAACAGTGATGAGGTAAGTGGCATGTGTCGAAGTAACATTCACAGTCACCTTCCATCAGAACCAGCATCATTTTTTTTTTTCCTGCAGTTTGTGCTAACGTGGCTCGTCTGCGGGATTGGACATTAGGGGTTTACCTTCGCTCCTCACCCGCATCATTAAACCACGACCGCCGCTTCATCGGCTGTCCTTCCTTAAACCACTTTGGTGGGTACTAATCACTGCTGACCAGAAACAGCCAACATGAGCTGCAGTCGTGGAGACACTCTCACTGAGTCGTCTAACCATCACTTGGCTCCTGTCAAAGTCACTAAGAGCCTTATGTTTGCCCATTTCTCCTGCTTCTAATACATCAACTGTGAGGACAAGCTGTTCACTTGCTGCCTGAACCGTCCCACCCACTGCCAGGTGTCACGGTAACGAGATAATCAATGTTATTAACTTCACCTGTCCGTGGCTATGATGTTATGGCCTGTCGGTGAATGCTTAAGGTTTCCTTGCAAAAAAACATACGCTGAAGTGCAACAGGAAATGTTGCGTCGCTAAAGACTAAAACTGATAGAAACTGTAAAAAAAAAAAAAATGTGAAAAGTGACAGCGCGGCACTTGAATATGTGGCGCGTACCGTATGTCATCCTCATTAGCGAACATGATGATTGCCCTGGCGTTGGAGGTCTCCAGCAGGCGTCTGATGATCTTGTCAAACTCTCCCAGTCGCGGCTCCCTTGGAATCTTCAAGGACTGAGCGATACACACACCGCCTGGGACGAACAGAATCAGAGAGAGAAAGAAGAAGAATTGAATCATGGTTACTGTTATTTTTTTATTTTTTTTTTACAGTTCTGCGTATGTTTACCACTCAAATTAAATCTTTGAGCCTTGATTCAACCCATGCCCAACTTGATTGTGAATATCAGGGTCACTGGTCATGCCAAGTGATTTGTCATATACTTCAAGCGGCGGTTACAATATAAGAGCTAATTCAAGTTCCGCATGAAAACATCAGGCACCCACACGGCACCCAAGAAAGCTCCACAAATTGCAGCTGTGCCACCAAACTAGCTTCCGGTGCCATAGCAACAGGCAAAAATACTGAGAAACTGCTGTATTTTGAAAACGCAAGAGTTTCACTGATTAACGCGTGTCCAAAAAAGTAGGTAATGCAAAATAAAATAGACAAAATCAAGGAACAAAAGAAGTAGAGAGAATTGGAACTAATGACAGCAGGAACGAGAAGCAACACAGAAAAGAAAGAGACACCAAAAGATGGCAGTAACAGAGGGAGAGAAACAGGGAAACAGCAGCAGCCGGCGGGGGGGAAAGGAGGAAAGAGGGAGTTGAGATTATGCCGAAAGGAAATGACGGTTGAGATAGCCGGGGCTGACAGCGACAGAGAAAACGGAAGATTATGCCTGAAAATCATATCGCTGCACGCAGCGTAAGCACCGCGAAATATCCCATGTGGCCACTTCACACTCCGTCATTTCCTGCTGTTGAGAACGACGAGGGAAAGCAGTGACAGTCTTATTAGTTATATCGCTCGGTGCTGTAACGTGGTAATTTTTAAACGTTTTCGCTGTTGAAGAAATTCAGCACCTGCACCGGGAAATGCACTTTTGAAATATGTCTCTCTCTCACACGCACACAAGAGTCCCATACTGACGGCATTATTGCAGACTTCGCGAGTTGAAGCTCTTTTCTCTTAATTAGCTCTGATTTATTGTGCCATTAGTCCAGCTGAGGGTGCGGAGGCCTATGTGCGTGTGTGCGGGAGAGGAGCACAATGCAAAACTGGCGGCGTGCATGCGTGTCCTCGAATCACGTCTGGGTGTGCGTGCGTGTGTTTTTGTCATTCCTGTGTGTGAGAGAGAGTGAATAATGTCCCCTTTCCTCCCTGCCTGTTCCAGCCCATTTATTGAACAGCTGTACAGTCTGTCAGTTTCACTATATCACTCCTCTTAATCACACACACACACACACACACACACACACACTCGCATCCATGCCCGTGCAGACGCACGCACACCTGCATGCACGACTGCTAAAACAAATACTCATTAGCCCCAAATTAAAAGCCTCTCAAGGATAATCGCTAATGTGAAGAAAAAGAAGTCTGCACAGGCACCCACAAGATACTAAAGACAAACACATCAGAATGCTCTCTCAAGGGTAAACACCAATTTGACATACACTTTTTGCATTCATACGCACAGACAGAATTGTGCACACACACAAATGCACAACTGCTGATGTTTGCATTGGCCCGCCATTGTCCTTGGAGCAGTTTAAAAGTGATTAAACCGCCGTTTGTTTCATAGCCCCACTGCCAGCATCAATAAACGTCCCCATGGACAACAGATGCCCAGATACTGTTAAGACAATATCAAATTACGTCTCTGTGCTCGCGAAACCTTTTCAAGAGTTGACTGTCAGCGCTGCAGCAACGTTCACATCGGCTCCTGAAGCACGACTCGTCTTTGATGGTGCCAAAAAAAAGAAAAAAACTGAGTTAAAAGTGCACTTCAAGTTACCAGCACACACACATTTGTTGCAATGTTGAAAGGAAAGCTATGAGGTTCAAGGGAAACACACACACACACACACAAAATCTAAGCCTTTAGCTAATGAAACAAAAAAAATGGTCAGTAAAAAAATGGGTCTTTAGAGGACGGCATCAAAACCCACACACACCACAACATGTAAGAAAGAGGATTTGACTCCTATCAGACGTGACACTACCAATTTTGCAGGTAATGCAGCTGCATCAGGGCCCCTCTATTACCCTGAATAAAGCATTAGAAGCACTGAGAGCACAGGTTACACGAGCCTATGAATGTGCCTAACTCTCAATGCACCGTGTCATCTGCTCGATGGTATTTCATATCTTTATTCAACAAATAAAAAATGAATATAGATGAGCCGAGAAAAAAGAACTGAAATAACCATTTAGAACTTACAAAGTCATTCATTTTCAGGGTCTTGAGTGAAAAAAAACATAGCACTATTATAACTATGAGGATTTGACATATATCTATATGGAGATGAGGTCCATATCGCTTAAAATCAACCTGGCGCTCAAGTTGATTGTCTGACTCAATATCAGCAGTTACAAAAAAGTCCCAGCAGTGACAGCGTTTCCTGAGACTGCTCCAGAAACCTGGAACTGACCCTCTACCCATCGAGCGCACTGGCGCACTGCATCACAGTGTGGTACGCTGGCCGCTCAGCAGCAGACAGAGGAGCTCTGCAGAGGTTCAGCTGCCCCTCTGTCTTCTCTGGAAGCTACCTCCAGCTCTGCAGAGCCAGCGAAATAACAAAAGACAATTCTCACACAGGCAGATCTGCTATTCCCTCTACTGCGCTGTGGAAGGCGTTAAAGGAGCATCAAAAGCCGGACAAATAGACTCGAGAACCATTTCTATACCTGAATATTGGAAATCCACCTTCCTCCAACACAGTATGTATTGATTGAGCAGAGTATTTACTGAATGAGTATTTCTTTTGTTGCCCTATTCATTGGTTGTGCCCATCTGTTTTCAGATGTAGCACCACTAATTCCATTGTTCCGCTTTTTGCACAATGACAAAACAGCCCCTCTATTCTACCTCAGAAAATGAACGACTGCGAATAGAAACCATTGTAAATTCCAAACGGGTTGGCAATCTTTTGTTCAACCTCTTGAATTCAAGAGTTCTCTTCAGTGATATATAATGGCTTTTAGTTATAACCCATCACAGCGGTTTACAGAGGCGGAATTGCAAAAAAAAAAATTTCTGTCACTGTCAAAATAATTATGGCTCTAGCTGTGTATACTGCTCTGTTTAATTCATTGCCCGATTGTCTTGTTCCTCTGAGTGTTGCAGTGCAGCGTTTTTCCCAGTGCACTTCTTGATCTTTTGTGTATGACCCTCGCCTGCCTTGTTACCAACTCTGCTTTGCCCCATGTGAGTATTTGTGGTTCCTCTGGCCTCTGTGCTGGATTTTTGCTCAGCTCTTGTCGGCTACCTCTGCTCCGGTGACTGATTTTTCTTGTTTTGACTGCGGCCCCAGCTTGTTAAAACCCCGCTTTCTAGGTTTGGACGACTCAGTCTATTTCCAAAACAAATGTGGGTGCACGTCTCCTACGGCGCCTGCGCAGGAGCTCTACACAAATGAGACGAAAAACATAAACGCGGTTTTTAGAGGAGCAGCCTGAAACAAGCAGCCATGATCTAAAATAATCCATAAATGTTTTTGTTACAGTGTTTCACCAGCAGGCACCGTCATGACTCATCTCCGACTGTCATGGCAAATCTGTTTTCCTTGCAAACATTTCATCCAAGTGTCAGCGATGCAGTGCCTGTTGCAGTTGCTGGTCCATTGAAAGCGTTGGTATCGATGTTGGCTTGTTATGTCTGACTGTGGTGAGGTTGAGTTAAAACTTCTGCATCAAGAAAAAAGAAAAGTTCCAGTGACCCACAGGCACCCATGTTGATTTTAGCAGTGCTATGGATTATGGGAAAAAAAACAAAAAAATAAAATAAAACTGCATCATTGTTACCTGATATGGTGTGGTATTTTTCCTGCAGGCTGAATGAATTAATGCAGCTGCTGACTTGACTCCAAAATTAGCTGTTTAGCTGATGACCTAAAATACTCTTTTGCATATTAAACGTACACACATGCTTTGACAGTTAACGTGTCAATAATCTTGTTGGATGATCCAATTAAATCGCGTAATTTCAAACGTGAGTCATTCTGAGTTTTCATCTGCAGTATGACTTATTATGGACTGAACAGTTGCACCTCGTCACGACCCCCAAAAACCACAATCTGGAGGCTCATGATTTAGCTGTCTGTGTATAAACTGGCTAATTAATTGTTTAGAGACATCACATCACAGACCGAGCATACTAATGTGAGACCAGTCAAAAATTCCCTTTATTCCATTCAGATAAAAGAATGGTCTCAGCTGTATTGGATCACAGTAATAGCCAGTTTATTACATCATTCAGCAATTGTAACGCATTTATCTACAACAAGATGATTGAATTATGGGCACTGCATCCGCAGAGCAGCACACCAAGCTCTCAGTTTATCTCTAATAACCTGATTATTGAGGCTTCAATGTGGAATGGAATGTGACTGAATCATTATTCCTTCTGTCTGTTTATGTGCACGCGCGTGTGTGTGAAGAACTAATTTCTTTACCTGCCTGGATTATGCAGTAGGTGCGATGCATATTCTGTGAGCTCGGTGTGTGTCTTTGTGCGCGCGTGTGTAGGTGTCAACATGAATGCATGAATACAAGCATACATCCTATTTGTACACGTTTTTGTAAGTGTGTGTCTGTTGGTATTTGCCTCCCGCCTGCATCCGTCCGCTCTGCAGCTGTCGAAAAAGGCGCGCGGTACAAATCAGGGTGATAAATTGTTAAAGTGCTAATTCTAAGTGTGTCCAGCATCTCTCCTAATGAAACCCTTATAGTTCGTAATTAACTCCATTCTGTTTTGAGATTTAATTCATTCTGTTTCATTCTGCTGGCTCGGTGTTTAATTAACAGTCTACTTCTCTCCCACGCTGCACCATTTCATCAGTTAACCAGCTGAGAGATGAATGGGAGCAAAAATCTATTTTTCTTACAATGTTGCTTCCGTCATTTCTCTGTTGCAGTTTAGTTGAGTTGAAGGGGGGGAAAAAAAAAAAATCATGTGTGGGAATTAGAAAAAAAATCATGGTGCGGGTTAAAATAGATGTTATGATCCCTGAGGTTCGGTCTGTGGTGTTGTCATTATTCTGTGTATGAGAGCTCAGTTGCGCAGGTCTGAACGGACGTCAGCGGGGACGCCCTGCAGAGCCACGGCCCCTGCCCGTCCACCCGAGTAGCGTCCTCACCGTGGCGCGCCGAGAGCCAACATCCTTTCTGGCCGCAAACCAGGACCGATCAGGAGCCCTCTAATTAAGTACAAGGACGATAAGTGATGCTCCATCCCCTTGCCGGCGGCGGCAGTGAACACACTTGGCCGGTGCGCCCCGTGCCTCGCGTGTTAAGCGAGTTTGTAATAGTCGTATTGTGAAAAAGCTCGGGTGCAGGTATTTGGCCCAGTTCGTTGAGGGACTCGTTTCGCTATCTGATTGCTTCTTTTGTTTATCCGCCTGTTTCCTCGCTTGTTCACTTGTTTCTTTGTTGGCCAGATCGCCACATGGTAATTCACCTGACACGTTATTTTGTCCGTTATGCATGTGATCACTGCCGTACGCTTTTGGTTAAGCGCCTTAGTTTGGGTTACGGCCCCTTGTTTCATGCTACCTCTTCCAGTGTAATATTGTTTCCTTTGTTTACGTTTTGGCGCCACTCGCCGCCCGCCGATTGGCTGTGCTTTCCTTTGTGTTCCTCACTGCAAGAGCTTGTAGCTCTGTTCCGCTTGCTTTTCAAGAGCTTGTAGCTCCCGTGATTGTTTGTTATTTGGATTGCTTTGTAAGACAGTGACACGCCTAACAATATAAGGCACACCATCATCCCGAATTGTTGCGACCCTTCTTCCCTAGACGCCTTTAACCATCGCTGGGTTGTAATAATAGACCGTTCCACAGTATTAAACTTGCGTTTTAGCAAGGCTTTCTGGCTGAGTTTTTGCATAAAATACTTTCGGGCAGAAATCCTTCAGGGCAAACATATCCCATCTGCCTGTGTGCAAATAGTATTGTTGGCAACGAACACTGGAGCACTTTTGTCTTCCACGCTGTACCCAGGTGTGAATAGCCACATTGCCTATTCCCATCCAGGTGTAAATAGCATCGATGGCTATGGGCATCCGTGTGCAAATTGCATCTGACAAGCACAAGAAATAAAGTCAAAAAACGCTGTCTTATTTACTCTGCGCTGAATATGAAGTACAGGAAAAACAGCTGGCCATGTACAGTATGTTTAGTTGAGTTCAATGTGGAGCTGAATAGGAATATCGACATTTAACAAAATTGTCCTGAAATTTATGGACAGAGAGGTGCAACTACCCAAAATACATCTGCCTGATCCACATCCTCCAATTCTGGGTCTGCCAACACCAGATCTCATCCACTGCTGACAGCAGCGGGAGTGCAGCGCTGATTTACCACGCATTTGGCAAACTGAAATGACACTGGAGCCACCCGACTTTGCCATACAAGCGATCCAGTCTGAACACCACAGGTCTTGGCTCGTAACTCCTGATTTTTTTCAACAAAGACATGAATTACAGTTTAGCTGGAGAACGAGACGACTGAATTTGACCGCTTGCAAGCGAACACTGGTGCTACAGAGTGAGGCGTCGCACTTTACAAATTATCTTACAGAGTACAGACACTGATGTGTGGGGAACAAGCAATTACTTAAGGCAACATTAATTATGGGAAGCTTTCAGCCATCATTTGTCATTTAAGCCAGAGAGAGGGATGGAGGGCGAATGTTCGCTGCGAACGTCTTGCGGATGAAACAGAGCTCGTGCATCAATAAGCCCAGATACTTTCTCACGCTCTACACGACCACAATACGAGCGAAATGCTCACAAAACGCGACAAGCACTCTCGCAGTCTTGGTCAAAACGCCCCCATTTCGGTGTTAGAAGGCTTTCACCCGTCTATAAATGGTATCAAAAATCAGTTCATGCCTGTCCAGGCACATCCATGGTCGCGCTGTTGCTCCACGTCCGCATTTAAACAACAACCGCTTTCTTAAACGCCCTTTTTCCTTCCACCTTGGTCCTCGATTCACACACGTTTCCATTCTTTCGCCCGCACCTGCATCCAGTTTGCGACGACACGTCAGCGTGTGGCTTGAGGAGATGGATGTCAATAGCAATCATTTCCACCGCACAGCTCACGACACTCTGCACAAATCTAACACTGCGCAGACACACTCACTCACCCATTCATGCACTCTGTGATGTGTAAACGCTGGAGTTCCAGCTTGGACATACGCAGACATTAATGTGGCTCCCTGCTAAGGGAGATGAGTAATGAGAGGAACTTTAAAGATTGCTGCTTTTCCACCACCGGCATTGGTGTGTGTGTGTGTGTGTGTGTGTGGGTGGGTGGGTGTGTGCCTGCCTGCATGCATATTGCTGTGTTAGATGTGCAGATGTGTGTGTTATGTGTGTGTGACGAAATGAAACGAAGGAAGTGAACCCAAATTCTCTGCCATTATTAGCTGTTATTAAAACACAGCCGTGTCAAACTCACTGTCTCCCCTTGAGTACTCCCATAACCCTGCAACGCAAACGCACACACACGAGTAACACACGATTCAACGTGCTTGGTCCTAATATGAGCTTCTGTGTGTCCACCAAATCCCCATAGAAGAAAATAATTTCCAGCCTGGCGTGCATTTCTTTGATAAAAAACCACCCAGTGCATTCAACACGAACACACACACACAGACACACACACACAAAATACCTGCACTGTTACTATGGGAGAAATCTCACACAGACAAAGAGCCGCTGTTATTTTGACACACTTTCTTTCTCTCCAAGCCTCATTAACACTGCTTTAAAATGAAGAGTAGCCCTCTGTTTCTTTATGCGCTCGGGGCACTGTAGCCTTTGAAGTCACTGATTTATGTGCCTGTGAATATGTGTGACTGTGTGTGTGAGCATGTGTGAGTGTGTGTGTGTGTGCGTGTGTGTGCATTATCAGTGTCTTTTCATGTGCTGGTGTGCATTCTAGGGTATTTTCTATCTATTTATTTGCTTGGGTGTGGATTAAGTGCTGCACTAAATGTGTTCTGCAATTTTTTTTGTTTGCTTTTCCCCCCCCCCGCTCCGAGTTCAAAACTTTTTCTGCGGATCGCTAATGAATCATTGACGACACCCAAGGAAGCGCTGTCCGTGGAAGTTTATGTCCTCCCATTAAAATATGTCTGAAAGGACACAGGCCTTCGAGCCTCAAACGGACAACTAAAATTTAAAGCACTCCAAACTTGATTTTAAAAAGATGCTGCTCATACCGGGACTAATAGCCTAAAGTAAACAACTTCCTGGGAGTCCATAACACCATAACAGCCTGGAAATGCTTGTAATATGCTGATTGTGGCTGGGTAAAACGCAAAGAACATAATTTTGCTTGATTAGCACGGGATACACACCGAGATAAAATTATGGCCAATATCCACGGTGTGCTATCAGAGTATAAATTCAGGCGGCAGTGTACAGCCGCGAGTGGATATTGGGTTTATGCAGTGATCTACTGTGCACATAATA
>CAAKHG010032247.1:0-17069 GCA_901007715.1 Dactylopterus volitans
AATAAATGAGGGTTGTTCATAGGTCCCAAATGTTAAGTCCCGTTTGAGTCTTTTGCGTCCGGCTTCCAGTCTTGAAACACTGTCACCTCGACATCGACGCCATGTTTGTGTCTTCACTTATGACTCAAAAAAAAAAAAAAAGCAGAAGGACTCTCCGGGTAAATGCCGCTCGGGTATCTGCTGCCACCACCAGACGCCGCATTCACCTCACCTGCTCAGCAGCCACAGTTCACAACGACTCCTGCGTTCCCTGCCCTTGTGCGTGCATGCGTGTGTGTGTGTGTGTGTGTGTGTTATGGCCACGCGTACATATGGGGGTACATCATAAAACCCGGGTGCTGATCCTGTAGCACGGCGTCCAGCTGGGCCTCAGTGGAGGAACCGGAACAGCGCCGCCAGCGCCGCCAGCGACCCCCTCAACCACAGCAGCAGTTCATACACACCGAGTCTCCACAGGTCGGCGGACTCGGCCAGAGTCACCTGCAGGCGCCGGAGCCGAGTCACAGCTTTGTTCCTCTTGTGCCTGCGAGTCAGAGCAGAGAAGGAGAGTGAGTGAGTGAGGCGGAGCAACAACGCGCATCAGCAAATATGCATTGTAAACAGAACTTCTGACAATTTGATATTTTAATCTATTTATAGGGACGATACAGTTAACATAGCTTCAATACAAGGTGTGAATCTCATGTGCTGCATACAGAGTTATAGATACGGCTAATTTTCAACTTGAGTGGAGTTGAAAATCCACATCCAATATACAAATACCCAATATAAACGACAAGTACAACCTAGAGTTAAATTCAGAATCAACAAAACTCTAAACAAAATAGAATAAAAATACAAACCAATACAATATACAAAATACTGTATATACAAATATAACAGAGTTTACAAGCTTTAACTGAGAGCTGACTGTCCAGCTAGGTTCTACGGGTCGAGTTCTGCAGTTTCCCTCCACTGCTCTTCTCGTTACTCTGTTACTGTTCCGTCTTTCATGTGAGCTTGGTTTTCTTATCGAGAAACACATTGCCACAGTTTTCGCTTATTCTGGGATAAAAATTTATAGTGTGAAACTTAAAGCCAAAAGAATGAAAGTATATATACACACACAGGTAGTTTTTTTTTTTTTTAAATTATTTACCATATTTGAATCACACATAAAAAAACTGACCAAATGCAAACAAAAGTCAAGGGAAGAGACAGGAGGTGTTTGGAGCCTCCCCGACCAGCCTCCATGAAGCAGGTTCATCCACTTGGGGACGAGATGATTAATTTCATGGAACGTCAAAGCACCTCAAAAACATCATGATTCATCAGCTGGAAGATGAACAGCGGGAATTTTGTGGCCATACGATGAAGAAACCATTGACCCTCCTCTTGGTGGACAAGAACATGCTGAGCTGGATGGTGGACCACCTCCTGTGGCTGCATGTGGTCCTCACCCACTGCAGAAAACTGCTCTGTCTCCATGACTCTCCTCACCAATGACTTCAGCGTTTACCCTGAATCATGGCCACTTTAGAAAACTCTTCACAAATGAGGATGAGGAGGAGTAAAGAGGACTTGTGGAGACCTCCATCGACATCGAAAAGATGAGGAAACAGATGGTGGACTCCCAGCGCAGGAAAAGACCAAACCCGTTCATCATCCATGGCTGAACGTTAAACTGCTCCTCTCATGTAAAGTTCAAATAATAAAATGGTCAAGCACACTGTTTCGCAGTCCTGGACCTCAAAGCCCAACATCCTGCAAGGTTTAGACCACTGTTTCCCAGTCCTGGTCTTCCAGGCACCCCAATTCTACATGTTTTAGACCACAGATTCCCAGTGCTGGTCCTCGAGCCCAGCCACCCTCCATGGTTTGAGACCAGTGTTTCTCAAACGTGGTTCTCCTGCCCCCAGCCTGCATTTTAAAGATGTCTCTTTGCTGTAGCACAGCTGATTCAAACTATCAGCTCATCATCAGCTCTGCGGAGGTCTGCTAACATCCCATTCATCTGAATCAGGTGGGTTGGAACCCAATGCCTGACATAGGAGAAGGGCTTTCCGTGAGGCAGCGACTGATCCAACGTCCATCCAGGCATCTGCTGCTCACAGGCATGAGTCCTCCTGGGCCAAGCCAAGCTAGCCAAGGATCCACTAGGTCAAAGGGAAGGGCTACAGCAGTCTTCAGCTCCACATGTCCACTGGAGGGTCTAAGCCTGCTCCAAGCCTCTGTTAATGGAAATCCTGCAGTTCTCCACTGCATGGAAAGACCAAGCAGGAGACTGTGAGGAACAGGCTGCTGCAGATGCTTGTAGTCACCAGTGAACGGCTGTCTGCCATTATGCTGAAGAGGCAGCAACACAGGGAGGTGACGACTTTACCTGTGACCCAGCAGTTCATCAGCGAGATCTGCATCTCCTCAGAAATACTAATAAGCTTAGATAAGTGGTGGCCACTCCTGCGCAGCTATCTGGAGCTGCAGTGTCCCCTGGTGTCTGTGTTACATTACAGCCCAGGAAGACGTGGTTGGTTAATATTTGACAAGATGTCCATGTTTAGACAAGTTCGGCCACTGTCAGCAATGGGGCAGGAGCAGAGTGTGTGTGTCAATGGAATGTCCCCATGAGGATACTGAAACAAACGTGTGTGTGTGTGTGTGTGTGTGTGTCTGTCCCTCTGGCATCTGTGAGAGCTGAAATGACATCCCTCCTTAACTCAACCTGGCACAACCTATGATAGAAGAATAGACTGAACTCGTCAGCTTGGTTGGTCTTCAGCTGTGACAAATTTCCTGTCTCGCAACGTTGCCACGCCTCCCGATGGCGATGGGTACCATCCCTCAGCTCTGCGTGTGTGTGTGTGTGTGTGTGCGTGTGGCTTAGTGGATCCAAAGCTCACTAGAGTGGAATATATTTGATATATTGAAGCAAACTGGCAATTTTCCGTTGCACAGTTCATTCATTCTTTCTTTGAAAATAGCTGCTCCTCCACCGACCAATCAGGTAGCAGACTACATTTATGTCTCCATGACGCGCTGTAGGTAGCGACGGCTTGAAATGTATGGGCTTTATTAAGTATAAATTCATGACATTTCATTGAATTTCCTGTTAGATGCGTTTAAATGTTGTCATAATCTCTAAACGACATTGACCTTTGACCTTCGAATCAGTCCATGCTTGAGTCCATTTGCGGCGAGTTTGCGGAAATTCCTTCCAGACATTCCTGAAATATCACGTTCACAAGAATCATACAGTGAAGTTGACCTTCAAGCATTTTTTTGTGACATTTTGTCATCATGGAGTTATGGCCAATGACTTTGACGCCCAAAATCTAATCAGCTCATCCTTGATCCTGAGTTGACCTTCGTGCCACATTCAGAGACTTCCCCTCCCAGCATTACTGAGATATCACGTTAACAAGACTGGGGCAAACACAAGGTCACAGGAATCCTGACCTTTGACCTCTAAAACCACCAAAATCAGATCAACTCATTCTTGGGCCCAAAACTGAGGCAATAGCATCCAGACACAAGAATGGAATGAATCTCAGAAGAGTTGACCTCTGACTTTTAGACGTAATTTTATGATGCCATTTCAACTCCTAATAGATTCTAAGATATTTGCCTGACATAAGATATTTGTGTGAAACATGTTTTAGACCAGTGTTTGCCAGTTCTGGTCCTCGTGGACTCAAGCATGGACTGAGTAGAGGGTCAAAGGTCAATGTCATTTAGGGTAAAACTCACACAACAAAATACAGGTTATAGAAACTCATTATTGGGCCCAAAATTGAAGAAATACTATGCGAACATTCCTTAAATATTCACAAGAATGCGACCAACCTCAGAAAAGTTGACCTTTGACTTTTAGATACAAAATGTCATGATGTCATTTCACATTATGATATTCTTGAAGATATTTGTGTGAAACTTTATCAGTGTGTGACGTTAAGAGTCACGGCCAAAAAAAAATGTGCCCGCTTATCACAGTGCCCTTTGACCTTTTGACCCACCAAAATCTGAGTTAACATTTGTGCCAAATTCAAAGACCTTCCCTCCACACGTTCCTGAGGTCTCACATTGATAAGCAGATGGACGGACGTGCAGAGAACCCGCAAATGGAACCCATCCAGTGAAGTCAAAGCTGTAGAAGGTGATGGAGCGGAGGAGCTTCAGTACCTGGCTAAGGCCCGTATGCAGCAGCGTGACATGTTGATGAAGGAGGAGGAGGCAGCTCTGGTCTGTAAGGTGGTCTCGATGCCCCTCAGCAGGTCGTTGGTCTTCAGCAGCAGCAGCATCTGCCGGGGAACTCGGTTCAACAGGTCGCTGATCTGAGGCAGGTAGAGCGCCGCGTTGGTCCGGATCTCAACGTCCTACCGGGAGAACCAGAAGGTTACAGAGCGGAAGCACAGACGCGAGTGCCGAGCGAACCTTCTGGCACAAGCGAGGAGGAACGTGTCGTCACTGTGACGGTGTTCCACTCTCCCGGCACCAGCGCCACGCTGGATTCTGCCTCTTTTATCACTGTTCTGTGTGCAATGAAATAATGCAGAGCAGAGAAAACAATCATTTTACAGACATGACAACGAGCTCTGTGGTCACCTGCATGTCATCATCGAGATGGGTGCTACAGCAGCAGCGAAGCTTCGCTAACAGCCGCTGAGGAGAGGCATAAATGGGCTGCTAACGTTGACTGACGCGCTCGCCGCTGCATCACTGATGTCCAGCGGAATAAAACAGCTGCATTCTTCTTTTTTGATGGTGGATTTATTGCTCACCATTTAAAGAGGCTTAACCTGGTTTAAGTTCAAGAATCCATCACTGTGTGAGGGATTCTTGCCAAGCGCCAACAAGCGCAGCGTAGCGGAACTTAGCATAATGGATCTTAGCATAGCCTTACATAGTGTAAAGTAGCATAGCATAACATAACATAGCGTGCTGTAGCATGACTTAACATGGCGTAATGTAGTGCAGAGGTTGAAAAAGTATGTGCGCTCCCTCCGTCCAGCGACACCCGACACCCACACGAAAGTTCTCACCTATGTGGAAGTGCGTCGACAGCACAGTGTCGACACCTACTGGCCCAAGTTGGTGCACTGCACTCATTTGCCTAGAGATGGCTCATGCAACTACTCGTACTACTCGTACTACGACTACTACTACTACTAATAACTCCATGCATTTCACTCGGTGTTCAGGCCTTATTAACCAGTACATGAGGGGCTTAAACCAGATCCTGAGCAGAATGGACAACAATCTGTCCATGGAGGCAAGTAATGAGAGAGAAGAAGAAGAGTGGCTCTGCTCCTTTGATGTGGGATGTGAGTGTCAGTGTCCTGCTGCATTCCACTTCAAAGGCCTCTGCCGGCTGCACACCAACAGGCCGAAATTACACCATTAGTCATGGAACAAAGTGCTTACAAAGGCATCATTTAACAATCAGAAATTTGGAGGTGTGCAATCTGCACAAGTGCGAGACTTTACACCGACGGACCAACCGCCAAATGCGCGGAGGGACACACTACGTTACGTTATCCAAAACTCTGAAAAGATACACAATCATTACTCTACAAACTGCAGGACGCTGGGAGGTGCTGGGTGTAATCTGCTGCTACTGTATCCTTAAACCAAGAACATGATGATGGAATGTCAGAAAGCAGAAGATTAGAAGCGTTCAATCTTGCAGCGAAGCATGAAAGAATCTCGTCAGCGGCAGACGAGAGAGAAGAAAACCAGCGTGGTCGAAGGAGCGAAGGCTGCTGCTGCTGCTGCTGCTCTGGAACACTGGTACCAGGATCATGCCGCCACCCACAGTACGCCGTTCTTAGGAAGGACCACACGTCTTCAATGGGACCCAGCAATATCACTAAGTATCTCAAGGGCCCTAATATGGTTTGACCAAATCCTGGGGTAGATCTCCTCATCATACCTGGTAGGCGTAGTACTGCAAAGCAGTTTTTCTGTAGCTCAGTTTACCATAAATATCTGAATATGAGTGGCTCGTCTACTGAGCTGCAACAACCTCCACCATAAAGCTCAGGATAGCAAGTGGCTCTTGCTCTGATCCAGGTCCCAGGCAGGACCTCAGATACTTGGAGACTCTCCCGATGATGTTCATGCCTTCAATGAAAAGGTTGAACCAGCAGAAATCTACGAGTGACAGGAGGTGATGAACAGCCGTGTGAATTGGATGGTTTTACCATCAATGGTGCCAGGTTATGGTCAGCAACAGAAGAAGAGGAGGAGACCTTTCACTGGGTGGCGTGACAGCTGATAAAGTATGAATACATGAATATGTAAATGTATGAACATCTCTGTGGGTTAAAGCAGCAGTTAACCAGCAAAATACTAAGCGGCTGGTTGAGGTTTCTCTGGTCTTGCTGGAGACTGCTCGACATAAATGTGACACGGCCTCCTGTGTGGCCACTGAACAGCGGGCACATGCATCATATATCCATTTCCTCTTTTACTTGGAAACCCAGAGAGCCGCCAGGCTAAAGGCATAAACCGGCATCATAATCAGCCGCCGCAGACCGCCGGCCTCCGCGGTGGAAATAACAGGTCTGGGTGTTCTCAAGTGCTCTGCCGAGTCCCTATGGGGAATAACAATTAATAGCAATTATAGGAGGGGGGCTAGCAAGCACCCCCGCCCCCCACCGGCTGTCAGCAGGACGCAGAGAAGGCGGCGGCGCTCTCATTTCCATCTGAAAGCTTCAATAAGGACATATTGTATAGCAAGTGGTGCAATAATAGGCAGCAGAAAAGGCAAAGGGAGAGCGGCTGGGGGGAGGAGCTATCTGCGCTGGCGATGTGCCTTTCCTCCAAGGTGGTTCAGACCCGCCAAAATGATTCCGTACTGCGAAGATGGAGCAGGGAATGATGGAGGAATCAGCCGGGAGCTCGTGTGCATCCGAGGAGGATTTGACCCTGCAGGGTTCAAAAATGCTGCATAATTCAACAGTTCTTAATGTCTTCTGAAATCAGGAAGGTTGGGATGACATCAGGAACGTTGGTAAAGAGCAAAAACTGGAGAAATCAAGGCTGCTCCGCCCCTTTTGTTGCTAAAGCGGTGTCCTCAGGTAAATAATCTTAAGCTCCTCCCACACTGACATCCAGCTTTGTCTTCGCTGTGAAAGAGTCCAATCGGACCTGTGACATCATGTTCACAAGACGGGGACAGACATGAGGTCACACAGATCCTAACCTTTGGCCTCTTCCCATCCTCTTCATGCCTGAATTGACCTTTGAGCCAAATCTGAAGACTTTTCCCCGCGGAGGTCTGCTGAGATGCCGCGTTGCCTGGGCGACGTGAAAACACGGTGCCCTCGTCCGCCGGAATAATAGTTTATCAAAGAAAAGTAAAAACCGGATTTTGACGAAACCCACACACACACAAAGTCGGTGCTGGCGTGTGTGTGTGTGTCTTTGTTCTGCTGTAACTTCACACACCGGCTGGTTGATGGTTTCTGCTCACGCGGCTCATCAAGGGTTAAACCTTGAATGTAGCACATTTAAAAGTAGATTACTGGCACAAAAAAGTTCTTAATTAATAGATAAAAGTAAGAGCGAGGCAGAGTGAATAATGTAATGGCATTTAGCGGCTTCTCTGCTTTATCAGTACTCTAAGTGCTTTACATTGCATTACTTTGGCTTCGTTCACACACACACACGCACACACGCTCGCACGCACACTCACACACTTCCGGTGGAGCTGCTATACAGGTTCAGTATCTGGCTCCGGGATGCGTCAGCTCTCTGGAGGAGCTGGGGATCGAACCTGGAACCTTCTGATTTCCAGCTCGCCGCTCTACCGGTGCTAGTACACACTCAGCCACTACTTTATTAGGCAGACCTAAGAAAAGCTCTTCTGCTGCTGTGGTCCAACATCTTCAAGGTTGGAGGTGTTGTGGGTTCAGAGATGCTCTCCTGCTTCCTCGGTTGTAACGATGGTTCATTGAGTAACTGTTGACCTTCTATCAGTTGGAACCAGTCTAGCCGTTCTCCTCTGACCTCTGGCATCAACAAGGCATCTTCTCCTAGAGAACTGAGCATCCCTGGGTATCTTCTCTATGTGGGACCATCCTCTCTAAACCCCTAGAGATGGTTTTGTGTGAGAACCCCAGTAGATCAGCAGCTGCTGACACACTCAGACCAGCAACCATGACGCCTTCAAAGACACTTAAACCACCTTTCTTCTCCATCCTGATGCCGGTTTGAACTTCAGCAGATCCTCTTGACCACGTCTACATGCCTGAACGCGCTCGAGTTGCTGCCACGTGATTGGCCGATGAGACATCTGTGTTAACATGCTGCGGATGCATTAAGAAGATGAAAGCTGAGTGAGTGTCAGGAGGAGCAGAAAACATTAAATACTGCTGCTCGGGATTAATTTCTTTGTTTCAGTGTTTACAGGAGAAATATTCCTGCACGTGGGGGGGAAATAAAGGCAGCAAAAAGCCACATCTCTAAAAGCACTCAGCGCTTCCTGTGAGCGCGTGATTACATTAACGCTAATGGAAGCAGGACTGTAAAAGGAGCCCGATGCTGGAGAGGCGGCGAAGACAAAGGCGGCGGATGAGCGGCCGGAGCGGCGTCTCAGAATGTCGTCTTAACTGGAGAGCCCCGCACAATCAGCGAGGGCACCGAGGCGAAGGCCGCTTGAGAGGTGGCGGCCTAATGGTGTGTGTGTGAGAGAGAGTGTGCGTGTGTGTGTGTGTGTGCGCGCACGCATGAGCAAGCTTGTAAAAGTGAATATCAATGACAAACCACAGGTGGTCTGCATGGATGCACTGCTGTCGAGGGAGGGGGAGGACGCACACCGGTCACACACTGATCATCGCGGCTACCAGGCTGATCCACGCATGGAGATGATCGAACTGATGCCATAATTCTATGCAGTAAAAAACACCCTCATAAATCACAGCAGAGGCCCGAATGCGTCCCGCGAGCTAAACACCGTTCGTAACTGCTAGGAGAGCTGACATGGAAGATCAGGAGGACCAAAGAGGACGAAGAGGCGAGGAGCAGCTGGTGGTAAATGCAGAGGAGAGCGTCTGACACACACATGCGCGCGCCACACACACACACGCACACAGGAAATGAAGAGTTTACAACAAAGCACTGAGCTGTGAGCAAAATGAAGGAAGCACACATGACATCACAATGTCCCTGAAACACTCACCTGCCCTACATCTCCTACATCTACTGCATCTACATTCTAAACTCTTGGTATGTCCAGTTCAGGTCATTTCAATAGCACCGTTTCCACCAAGCAGTTCACTTCGGCTCTGCACGCTCCACAATAGAACAGTAAACACTGGATCTAGTTTGTGGTTCCACAGCAGACCCTACCGTTCATGAGAAAACCTGAAAAGTCTGGAATCTCCACTCGTGCACCATATTCTTTGGTACCACCCACAACTATGGTCAGTGGAAACGCCAAACAAGCGGACCATACTGAACTGCTCGGTGCAAACAGAGCTGATGTTCACTGCTGGTCTTCTGCGGGCAGGACTTAGCTTGAGCTCATCACTTCTCTTCGCATCCCAGATTTCCTCCAGTTAAACGCTCCTTTTGGTCTTTCCATGCGATCCCCTCCCTTGCATGTACCCGCGCGTGTGTGGTGCTTTTGTGGGTTCTTGCAGCACACGACATGGCCGTACCTCATCTTGAGTGACGGGCACCGAGCTGATGCCGGCGTTGACGGCGTTCCAGGAGCGGGCGGTGAGCACGCAGGCGAACAGCGGGTGCAGGTCTCCGGCTCCCAGTCGCCGGCTGTAGCGCTCCACGCCGGCCATGTTGCCTTGAATGAGGGCCTGCCACAGCTGACAGTAGTTCAGCCGGAAGTCTGGCTGCAACACCTGCGGGGACGCCATCAACGTGGCAAAAAAATATTTCAGGGAAATTGCATTAAAAACAGCTGTAATTGTGAAGTGTGAGTACTGAGAGCGTTCACGCTTGATGTTCACCAAGTCCTCAAAAGAGGAAGAATAACTGGAAAATGTGAATTTCTTGCAAAAAAATGTGTGTGAATGCTGAGAGCTGCATGGGGCTGTGAAGGATAGCTAAAGAAATGCTAAATTAATGCGGAACGGAAAACAGAGAAAAAGCTTCATATCCACAAATGCCACACTTGCTTGTATTTATACAAGGACGAACTCGTTCAGACTAGAACTAGAACCACCATCTCTGAAGAGAGGAGGGGCACCGAGACACGACTGATCAGCCACGTGTGCACGCTCTTTAGCTCCGCCCACACACTCAACACCTGCTCTCACCTCGACTCAGGCGACCTTGACAACGCCTGGATGACCTGGATGACGACGCTCTGGTGACCCTAATGATGCTCTGGCGACTATAATGTCGCTCTGGTTACCATTTAGAACCAAAGAAGCCTTTTGGATGAGAAGTGCAACATCTCCAACAACCAGAAACCCGCTCTGGTGTCTTCTACCGGAGCTCTTAGGAGGAAATCTGGGGGAGTCTGAAAGTCTGATGTCTAAATGAATACTGAGTTATTATTTCTTGACCTTGTCAGCTAAGGAGGTGCTGGAAATAAACGCGGTGTGACTGACTGACGGTTTAGTTTAGTCTCAGCGGCCGGCACCGACAGGCGTCCTCCAGCACGCTCTCTGGACCTGCCAGAACCGCATCCTTCCCATGACGTCTCGGAGACGGCGCTTCATTCGAGTGTGTAAACTGCGTCGATGTGGCCAATCAGCAAACAGCTAAACACGTTTACCGTGTCCGTGCTTCTTCTTTGAAACACAACGTCCCTCCAGCTTTGAGCCATTTACACAACTACGGCCAAAAAAACGGCCGCGCCAGCCCGAGGGTCCTGGATTAATACGTCTCTGCAAAATGACAGCCGGAATCAGAAGTCATTAGGAAGAAATTGGTGCCATTATGGTCCCAGGAAGGTCTGTCTGTGCGCGGGTGTGTGTGCGCGCGCGCTGGTGTGTGTGTGTGTGTGTGTGTGTCAAAGATGATGGAGTTGCATATCTATCATCTCCTCATGAATACAAAACCCAGTCGTAGACAGACTCGTGTCAGACCTGTGGATCTCTGGGTGACCTGCAAATATTTGTAAGTGAACCTTTGTTAGCAATCAAAGCAATGTGCAATGTGCGCGAGTGTGCGCGTGTGTGTGCGAGTGTGTGTGTGTGTGTGTGGATCTTGAGAGTGCCATTACTGCATGTGCCCGTATGATTAAGGCTGTGCGGCAGCATTCTAAACAATGCGCCCTGCTGAGAACACAGCAAATTAGTTGTTTTATCAAAAAGCTTTTAGTGTGCTGGAACCCGCGTGCGTGTGTGTGCGCGTGTCTGGGTGTGTGTGTGTGTGTGTGTGCTCCATGTGTTTCCATGTGCATCTTGCCCGTGTGTGTGTGTGTGTATGCTGCCATATTTATTTGGTGAAGGCCAACAGCAAGAAAAATGGACTGCAATATTTGAGTGACAACGTGGGCCTGTAATATTACGACAGTTTATCACTGTTCCTCCTCGTGTTTGTCTGAGGAGCCTTCAGAGCTTCTGGACAGACTGACCTGATAAAGTCCGTGGTCCAGCAGGACGATCTCGGCCCGCTTGCTTTCGGGACTCTTTCGGACCAGCACGTTGCCAGGGTGAGGGTCGCAGTGAACGAAGCCCTGGATGAAGATCATCTCGCTGTAAATCTTCCCCAGGTTCTCCGAAATCTGTTGAGGGACACACACAAAGCAGGACGGAACCATTAAAACCCAAAAAAGTGTGTGAATCATCAAAACATGGGTAAAACATGGTAACCAATGACGGCTGTTGTTATACATGAGGCATTGTTTAATGGAGGCTAATCACTATGACGACATGTTGAAAGCTCCATGAAAGTGTCGGCGCGCTACCATGACAGGGAGCAACACCACCGCAACACTAGCATGACCACATCTGATACCAGGCTGCTGACGGAATTGGCTGCATCTGCACTGACCAGCGAATCGGAGCAGAGGATTGGAGCAGCGGGGAGTTCATGCCCGCCCTCCTTTAACTTCTCACATGTGCGAAAATACGTTTGGGGGCCGCCGCATGTTCGTGATCGCGATGCCTCAGGAGCTGAATGTCAACCTGAGCTCAAGGATGCCTCAGTTAGACTCTGGTGGTCCAAAGGTCAAAGGTCAAAGTCACCATAACATTCTGCATCGAAAAGGTTAAAAGGTTAACGACTCGAAGATTCGTCCCACGCTGGTGAAGATTTGTGGAACGTCTGAAAGGTCCCACAAATGCCCAGTTTGACGCAAACGTCAAGTCATGCTGAGGTCTGAGTTGTCAGAGGTCGAAGGTCACCGTGACATCACAGAGCATGCATTTTCTCATAGGTCAGACACTGGTAATGGCGTTTCAGACAAACGTCTATCGGGATGACTTTTTTCTACTCTTAATACATTGAACACAACTCGAGGGTGTGAATGATGTCATCGCCCTCATGTTGCGGCCCTTTTTTTCATGCATACACACACACGGCCATGATGCACGTGAGAAAGAACATGGATCACACACACACACACAAGGCAATTACTTCCCGACTCAGATATGTTCTGCAGTCTTGTATCAAAGTGGGGGCTGAGGTGAGGGGGGTGTGGCCTCCTAATATCTCCATTCTTCCTGCTAATGATGGGATGTCGTGGAGTGCACCTATCCTACAATTCTATACTCCATTTGTCCGCCACTTTCAACCGAAGGCAGTGCATGAGGCAACGCGCAGATGTGGAGAATTATATTTAAAGGTAAAATTGAAAAATAATATTCAGGGCTATCAAGTGCAGAGATGCTCAGTAAAGAGCTGGTGTTAAAGATTGAGAGGGGTTCTGCACATGCAGTTTCGTCACTCGTTCCACCACCGAGGAACCACAGAAGAGGCTAACTGGCCGCCAGGGGGCCTCGCTGTGCTGGTCCTCTCAGGCGCCTCTCATTGGTGGAACGTAGTGGGTGGGAGGGAGTGTGGGCCTGGGTGAGGGAGTTCAGCCTGAGTGAGTGAGTGAGTGTCAGGGTTTAGAAGCAGCTGGAAGCCGGTGCAGCTCAACAGCTCGGTGACGTGTGGAGAAGTGTCCCGCCGTCGCTGCCCACACTCTGCCTTCTCCAGCCACTTCGCATCTTCCGCTCTTTCACAGAAAACGTGTAGGTAGCAAAGTCTGAAACCCGCAGGTGAAAGCTTTTGCGCAGTCATGGTGAGGCGAGGTGAAACCACTAATATTCAGGGTGAAGGACACCACTCAAGCAAAGAGTGACATCAATCTGACTGTGGTTGGACTTGTGGGCAATTTTGGATGCACAGGCATGGGCGTAGTGGCAGGGAGACCTCGGGGCGAGCAAGTGTTCAGGGACGATGAAGATTTCCTCACTTTGTCCACCAAACTATCCTAACCTCCACTTCACCCACGAGAACCTGCAATTACCATTTATAGTTGAATATGGAGGCCAAAATATAGCAAAGTTTCCATTCACCTCAGAAACAACTCAGCCAATCACAAACTATTTGCACCATTTCACTATCCAGTCATTGAAACCAGAACTTCTGCACCATATCCACCATCCTGACTCAAGGTTTTAGTTACTGAGACAGCCAGCAAATGTGCATTTGCTGCAAAACATGTGCAAATTAATGTGAAAAGGAAATAAAGTATAATGAAGCATAAATG
Source organism: Dactylopterus volitans (assembly GCA_901007715.1). Lineage (NCBI taxonomy): Eukaryota > Metazoa > Chordata > Actinopteri > Syngnathiformes > Dactylopteridae > Dactylopterus > Dactylopterus volitans. Next base: position 13,649 of record CAAKHG010032247.1, read on the forward strand.
TCCCGGGTGCTAAAGCTCAAGAAAGATGGATATTTAAGTATCAAAAGCAGAAAACTAGTTTGATTTGATGTCACAGGTTCATGACATTGTACAGCCTATTAAAGCATGGTCGCCATGGCGATAGAGTAAGAAGACAAAGAAGCCATTACAGCAAAAAAAAAAGGTTAGCATTAGCTGCTAATTGGCTGAAAGCACGAGGAAGCAGTTCGCTAGCAAACATACAAAAAACAAGTCACAGAAGAAGACGACGACACACATCAACTGCAGTGCATGATGGGTACAACGTGGGCAGAAGCAAAGGACGGTTTCCACACTCCAACGATAGTTACCACGACAATTGTGCAGGTCAGAACCTGAAAGCAGCGGGTCAGTACCTGGTTGACATCGATGCCATGCTTCTTCATGTACTCCCTGTCGTTGACCTGCCCGCCCTCGATGAACTCCATCGTCAGGATCCTCTTTGTGGACAAGTCCCAGTGGATCATGGGGACCTGGAGAGAGAGAGAGAGGTGACAGAGGAGAGGACCATGTGAGCTTTGTTCCTCTGCAAATCTCATTATGCGTGAACTTGTGGCTGAAAGAGTCCAGCACTTTGTTCTTCTTTGAGAGCATCTGTGGCTGCGTTGACCCTGTGAGCTCAAGTGGCCCAAAAATGACTTTTTCACAATGTGCCAACAGCACATGAATCTGGTCTTTCATATTGGAGATGGGTCATTTGACCTCCATGTCACGATGCTACATTCCTCAAAGTTCTGCGCTGGCGGGAGTCACTCGGCAAAGCTGAACACAGAGGGCAGCTGTGATGGAGGTCTGCAGTGGACAGGAAGTGTGTTTTTCAGAGGACAGTTTCAGAGGAAAGAGCCTTAGAGCAAGTTTAAAGAGGCCAAAGGCTGCAACCAGTGAGGAGCTGGTGGTGGGTCACCTGCCTGTGCTATGATTGGCTGGACCCTCTTGTCAGGTGACCCACCACCAGCTCCTCACTGGGTCACCTGCCTGTGCTATGATTGGCTGGACCCTCTTGTCAGGTGAAGAGCAGCTGAACCTACGGGGAGAGCTACCATCTTATCGACAAAGAATCTGTATGATGCAGAAGCCGAATTATTTTAATGTATTTCGAAATATTTTACGCAGCTTTTGTCATTCATTTATATAAAGTCTTTTTACATAAGCTTTGATCTGCTGGTTGTCTGCCAGCGACCTCGATAGCTTAAACAACATTGTGAACACCTGCTCCGGGATTGTAGAGTCCAGGAAGCGGCCGGTCCAGAGAGTCAAAAGCGATGAGTCCTTTCACATGAATTGTCGGTCATGCCCTCAGGGTGGCGCCACCTTGGCCCTCCAAGGAAAACAAACTGATACTCAGGTTCTTTACTTCCTTCTGCCATCAGGCCTTGAATGCTTTTAAATGCTGCTTGGCTGTGCTGAGGCTGATATGTATCAACCTGTGTGCCGGTTGCTCTGCTCTGGCTGCCATTCATTGGTCCGTCACCACGGACTGGACGTCCGGATGCCCCTGATGACCTCGATCTGTGACCGTGACGCCCCTTTGGGCTGAATGAAGTCGGTGGTGTCAGGTCCTCCTCCGCACAATGGCGTCTTTGTTATTGCTCTTTTGCATTTGCGGACTGCTTTAAGGACGTCAGCCGTTCACACTGGAATCTGGTCCGAGCAAATCATCTAACAACTGACCCGAGCGGCGAATCTGATTCGAGTGTGAATGCTTGTAGGGTGAACGTAGCCATGGCGACAATATTCCCTTTAGGGATTGGTTGTAGAGGTCAGAGTGAAGACAACAAGCCACGTTTCTGCTTGTAATGAGTGAAATGAATGTGGTATAATAGACAGATGCAGTTCACTTTTTTTTTCATCATTATCATTTGTTCTTGGAATGAATCGTCGTGTTTGATTGATTGGTTGCTGGTGGGAAGGGGGCGTGGTTGAGTTTCCACATCGTCGCCAAAGTATTATGGCAGCCGGCGGTGCAGTCCAGCAGTGTCCGTGTCTTTTTGGCTACTTAACTGTTATCTCATGTCACTTTAGTTATTCTTTTCATTATGTTTAATACGTGTTATGGAACCAGTTTTGGAGAAAATAAATTATTCAAAATCTGAGGAAACCTGTCTTATTCGGAGGCGTCACCACAGCAACAGTAGGTTCCCGTGTCTGACTGACATGTCACTTGCTAGGTGATGCTGCGATTAGCCCCGTTTCCACCAAGCAGTTTGGTTCTGTACGTTCCGCGTTAGAACGGTAAACCCTGGATCTAGTTTGCGTTTCCGCTGCAGACTGTATTGTAAATGGTAGGTGGGGTTTAATCTGGATGGTCATCAGGTGGAACCTCCTCCACGTCTTCCTGTCCACACACTCCGGCCGTTGTGATGCGACCATAATCACTGTGGAGCTTTTGGCTTCTGGTCCTTCGTTGTTCGGCCGCTGGCTGGAAGCCCTCCGCACCGTCTCTGAGAGACCAGCTGGAGAACCTTCTGGTTCCTCGCTGCTCCGTCCAGCTCCCGCAATCGATAATATATTGAAACATGGCGCGTTTATGTTTGTGTTTTATTTCCACCGTCGCGTCTCGATCTGTGTGACCAATCAGCGACTGCAGCGTGTGTAGCTCCACCGTTTAGGTACAGGATCAGCGGGCTAGGTACCCCGAAAGAGGGGTCACCAAGATCAGGAGGGTCCGATTTCTTTGGTACCATCCACAACTTTTGTCAGTGGAAATGCCTACAAATGCGAACAGAACCAACCTGCTGGGTGGAAACGAGGCTCTACTGATCCACCGTGACAGATGTGGCCTCTTCTCCTGTGAAACCATCTTCGGGCTGAGGTTGGTGACGCAGACACCGTCTCCGTGCTCTAGAGTCCCACTGGCTCAGCAGGCAGCCGGGACTTGAATGTCCCCTGTTGATGCCGCTAAAAAGCTCAGACGGCCAGGAGGCGTCGAGCGATGCCGAGCTGCTGTCTCCTGGTCTCCATCGCCACACACTCGTGCTGCATTAGCGCCTGCCGTTGACTCACTGAGTGTCCCAAAAGGTTTTGTGTGGTCTCCTGCAGGCATCTCCACCTCTGGAGTTTGGCTCTGCTCGCGTTTCTCTCGGCTAGAAAGGAGACTTGCCGCTGTCACTCAGAGAACGCCGCTTTAAAGAACACCGGCCTGCTCTTTATGATGCGTTTCCCGGCGCCGCATAAATTCATTTGACAGCTGATTACTACAATGGATGAATGAATTAACACATTTCTGGTGGTGTCATACCATGAAGCGAAAAAAGAAAAAAAAAGAGCCATCTATTCAGCAAAAGAAAACAAAATTAAGTTTTTATCTCTGTGGGTTTAAACATTCAGAAAGACAGTTGGAGAAGAAAATCCAGCACACATTCATCGGGAAAAAAAAAAAAAGCGCAGCATGCAAATTGGACCG
>CAAKHG010032250.1:0-10802 GCA_901007715.1 Dactylopterus volitans
AACACTTACGGGAACAGAGGAGGATGAAATGGCAGCAGGACGAGTTCAGATGCAAATGAGATCAAATCAAAAGTTACTCGGGAGAAAGCAGCAGTAAAAGAGTCTTTCGTTTAGTCCTTAAGAACTCCTACAGGTTTAAGGGGGAATTAACAAAAGCTCGCTTCTCTCTGCCTTTAAGTCCTGACTTTGGGAAAAAAAAATCAACAGAAAAAAAAAATCAACAGAATCAACAGGAACAAGGTTAAAGTGGCGCCTGACGAGGATGAGGCGCCGCGTGGCCCTTTAAGACGCGCCGTCAGGCACGCAACGGGGTCCGGATGCCAGAAATCTGGAGAATCACGTGACACACAAAAATCGCGTCTTAATTGCGCAAACACGTGTTTTTTTTCCGCTCGCAATCGTGCTTTTCGGGGCGCGAGATTCCGGAGACTTCTCAGGAGTCAGGAGACGAGGAATGGCTCCAAGGAGGCGGGAAGGTTGGTTTGACCAACCGCATATGAGATCAAATATAACCGCCCTCCCCTGCAATCAGTTAATAATCAATGTTACACGTTTAAAGAATTTAAAGGGCCCCCTCGTGATTTTGTTGAAGATGTGCATGTTAAGAGAGCCGGAGCAGAGATGCATCAACCCGGTGTGACTCAGTGACATCTGGATTCCAGTCTGAGAACCGCCGCCGCTTCCGTAGCCGCGCGGCGCCCTCTAGTGGTCAAAGCCAGGCAGTGCCGCAAGGATGCCTGAGCAAAAAAATACAATCAGCCCTTTACCACAAGAACCTTTTCTGACTTTCATACATTTAGAAAACTAAAAGGAAAAAAAAAGTCAGCTCACCAGTCTCCTCCTTTGTCTCTTCTCTTTCTCCTTTGCAGGAGAAGGGCATCAACCTGACGCACATCGAGTCGCGCCCGTCGCGGATGAACAAGGAGCAGTACGAGTTCTTCATCAGCGTGGACCCCACCTGCTCCCAGGCCCTGGACGCCGTCATCGACGGCCTGCGCACGCAGATCAGCGGCCACGTGCACGAGCTGACGCGCAACAAACAGAAGGACACGGGTGAGCGGGGGGGTCGCCCGTCTTTGTGTGTGTGTCTGTGTGTGTGTGTGTGTACTTGCTACACTCCCGAGGACATTTTCGGGATGTGAGGACATTTTGGTTGGGCCTCAGTTTGTGAGACACCTCTGAAGGGCAAGTTTGAGGGTTTGGACTTAGTTCTGGTCCGAGTTTAGGTCGGGTACTTATTAGAGATAGTTAGATTTAGGATCCTCAGAAGGTAGAAATACTATGAAGCGTGTGTGTGTGTGTGTGTGTGTGTACCATCAATCCTGAGCAGCTAAGCAGGAGGAGAGTTTAAAGGCAGTTGACCCCAGATATGTTTTACAGTTTTATCACCATGTAAAGAAGTACTTTACATTTTACTTCACATTCACTCTACTCTATTTCTCTGCTCCCCAGTGGTGGAGCATGGATGTGTTCCATACTTTTGGAAAATTGTATATGTAAAATGTTGACGCAGCAAAATATTGCTGTATAGAATCAATAAAAACATATATATATATATATATATATATAAGAAAAACTCCAAATACATGCAACTATTCAAAACATGAACTTACAGCGATGTAAAAATCCTTGCAAAATAAAAGTTCTGCATGAAGCAGGCAAATATTTGCGAAGGAATTAGAGGCGATGTGCGTGTTCGGTCCCTCCGACTGATCCCTTATCAAATATGACGCTAATCCGACGCTGAAGCACCAGTGTGTCGCTGCAGCTGCCGGTGGGCGGAGCTAGTACAGGGCGCCACCCAGCTCAATGCGAGGCCGGGTGCAGGTGATGATCGGCGGCGGAGGGAAAGAAGAACCGGCCACACAAACCCGCTCGCGGTTTATGGACTTCTTCGATCGTTTCCGTATTAACTTAAAAAAAAAAAAAAGAACTTTGAGATGCTCGGATGGAAATTTTTAAAAAAAATCGCAAAGGGCTCACACATGCGTGAGCTGACCTCCACCACAGGCGGCATTTCTCGCGATGTTTGAAGGCCAGAAAGTTACACGAGACGCCACTTTTGCACTTTTTTTTTTTTTATAAATTCTAAGGGCTTCTTCTATTAATAAGTGCGAACAAATCATCTCCTCACAAGTAACTAAAGATGAATGTAGACGTGTGGAATGTTCCCTGTGGCGGAGCATCAGATGCTCAAGTACTTCAAAACAATGTATTTAAATACTTTCCACAACCGCAAATAAGATCGTAGATTAATGAGGGAAAAAAAAAGAGATTTCAGGACCAGGAGATCCAGCTTTCTGTCAGCAAACCTGATTTATCTGATTTTTCTGTTTCAAAAGATTCTCATCTTTAACCCAGACATTTGCATTTCAGTTAGACGTTGAGAGAAAAGCGACTTACTTCAAGTGAATATTTACTTGTTCCAGATTTTTATTACTTAAAAATCTGGAATAAACACAATTTTGCATAAATTAGGTATTTAGACGAGGCATCTTCCTTGAAGCAGGTATTTACTGGTTCCGGATTTCTGTTACAAAAAACACAATTGGAAACACAATTTTACATAAATTAGAAATTGAGACAAAACATCTCACTTCAAATGGGTATTTTAGATTTTTATGATTTAAAATCTGCCAAGGAAATGAATAAATTTCACATAAATAGGATGGCTCACCAAAAACAAGCCTCCATATCTTGCTGTACTCTGTTACTTTGATGGGAAGTCAGACAAATATATGTATGGATTCTTTATGTTTTTGTAGTGCGACGGACTGAAATGGGATTTTTTTTTTTTTTTTTTACCGTACGTCGTTTATTGTTATTTCTGCTCGGCTTTGTTAAATGCGCGCGTGAATCGATGCGATGAAAAGGGGGCGTCGCTCCTTTCGGCCTTTTTAGGGTGATTTTCGAGAAATAATCGCTCATTTATGACAAAAAAAAAACGCTTCATCAAACTTTACGTTTTCCGTGGCGCAACGGTTCTCTTAGCGAGCGAGCGCAGTGTGTTGGGTGCCTTGCGACCCCCCCACCACCCTCCTTCTCCACCGCCACCAGCCAGACTCGATAATGGACAGCCAAGCGCCGCCGCTGAGACTGATGGCTCATCGCCCGCATCGACCCCCCCTTTATTAGTTGTTTCCAGAATGACATTAGTTTGGTTTACTGAGGCCCGGCGGGGGGGGACACAGAGGACGCCTGTGTCGCCGCCGCAGACCAAACTCGGGCGACTGAGAACATGCCAAGGTCGCGGCGGCGGACGGAGACAGACGGGGCCACCATGGCTCCTCCTCTGACCTCGGCAGTGACACAGGGGGGGGGGGGTGAGATCTGCTGGTCAGGGTCAAGCGGACGAGCGGTTATTTATGGGCTGTTTTGGAGACGGCCTGTTTGCAAAAGGAGGCCAGGCGGGGCCGCATTGTCTCCGGCCCCGGAGGCCTCGGGCTGGACCACACCGCGCAAATGTGGATGGATGACAGGGGCCCCCTGTGTTTTTGAGCGAAATAAATCGCGTATGAACAAGCCGGTGACCTCTGGAAACTGTTCTGCTGAGTGTCAAAATGCCACGACACCGAAAAAAAAACGAGAAAAAGGGAAAAAGAGAGAGAGAGAGAGAAAAAAAAAAAATCCAACAGGCCAAACCTCCCTTGTATTTACTGTACTCGTTTACAGCGGCGAGGAATCGCACGGTATCCAGCGTCCATCTCATGATTGTCTTCACCGTTGTGGGATTTTGTGAATCTGTTTAAATGAATGTGGCCCGAAATCCACCAGAGGACTCAGTTTGCAATGATTTGAAAAAAAAAAAAAACAAAAAAAACCCCCAAAAACATGATTTAATCCCATAATTGCCATGTCTCCCCGCTGTCAGTGCCGAGAATGTGTGCGTGTGTGTGTGTGTGTGTGTGTGTGTGTACGGTTGTGTGTACACATGGAGGGTGGGACGTAGGGGTTCTATCTGTTTTTAATTTCCTCTGCATTGCTTTCAACTGTCGCAAAGCACTTTGTGTTGCATTTTAGATGTATGAAAAGGGCTATATAAATAAAGTTTGATTTGATTTGATTTGATAAGCCAGTGATTCCCAAAGGGGGGGGCAGACAGAGGCTCCATGTTGGGGGGGGGGGGGGTTGAAACTGCTGTTCCGAGTTAATTTCACTGTTTGCACAAATCAAAAAAAAGCTGGCAAGCAAAGGAGATCTGATTTACTCGGCCGCATGTTTGCAGAAAAGGGCATGAAAATAATCTTTTATCGAAATCATTCAACTCTGACGTCGACTGGCTGATTCGTTCGTTTATTGTTAATTTCAGGGGGGAAAAGCCGCAAACATATTCCAGAGTGTCCCTGCGTAAAAGCACGCGGCCGCGTCTTCATAAAAGGGGGCCGGGAAATATTACGAGTGACCAAACAGGGGCCCGATTGAAAATCTGCATTCAGCATTTATCGAAATTATTTAACTCCAATGCCGGAGTCGGCGCGTTTGCTCACGAGTTCGGGTTAACTGCCGCAAACGTAGACCAGAACAGCCGCCCCTGCACAAAGGCGCCCTCAATTCCTACATTTTCTTTGCGATGGGGCTCGTGGATTTTTTTTTTTCCCCAATTGAGCACGCGCGAGTTGGGATTGAAACATGAAATTACCAAGGCTGAATAACCGTGTCCACCCTGCAGTGCCGTGGTTCCCCAACGACATCCAGGACCTGGACCGCTTCGCCAACCAGATCCTCAGTTACGGCTCCGAGCTGGATGCCGATCACCCGGTAAGCACTGACTCATCCATCGCCGTCTTTTTTCTTTTTTTCTTCTTCTTCTTTTTTTTTTTTTTTTGTAACATCCTGCCTCTGTGTACTTGCCTGTGAATTTGTGTGGATCCGCTCACGCCCCCACGCCTCTTATGAAAGCCGGGCCGCGCTCGGCGGCCCATTCTAATGGAAACTATCCGGGGCGCACAAATTGATGTCATTGCTTTAATTGAGCCCCTGTAATTATAGATAATTGCTCCCTTTTGCCACCGCCATTAAAGCGAGATGTATTCATCATAAGCTGAAAAACACTCTACAAAGGCTTGATTTGAATATGTATTTGCCTGCTCTTGTGCGAGACGGGGGTGCATGACGCCGTCAAAGGCCACGAGGGGTTTTAGCCTCAGCGCAGGATTTCCTCGCTTTGATTTAGTTGCGAGCAGCGAGCCTTCCCAGATCTAACATGGCTTTATTTTTTAATTTTTTTTAATGTGTGTGTGCGTGTGTGTGCAGGGTTTCACAGACCCGGTGTACAGGAGCCGCCGGCAGCAGTTCGCCGACATCGCCTACAACTACAGACAGTAAAATGTTCATCTTTCTTTCTGTGTGGATCCCCAGTGTGGAGAAGTTATGGAGAGCGTGTGTGTGCGCGTGGGTGTGTGTGTGTCATCCCGGCTGATTTCTTTCGCTGCATAAACAAATGGGGACAAATCACGGGGAGCCGTTGGGGGATTTAAAGGGGCTGGCTGACATCTTTGTGGGTGTAACTGGGGAGTGTTGTTCACATCCACGACAAAGAGCGCAGCCCCGCGCTCGCATATTTGTCTGTGTCAGTGATGGTGGCCAAGACCGCTGTCGTCCATCATCACGGGGAAGTCTGGTCTTAAAGTAGAAAAATGCACATAATAATAGCAACAACAACGATAACAACAATGATGATGATCCCCTGTGGGACCAGCTCGATCACATATGTGGAAGCTGACTGGCACAATCGCACCTTGGGGTCTTGCTCAAGGGCACCTCAGGCGCATGCTTGCGTTTCTAATCTTCAGGCCACCACCTCCCGACCCCAATACCCAGGCCCTCCAACCAGGGTCCCTATATGTCGCCTGCAGAAGTTTTTGCCAACAAACAAGCTAATGCAAAAGAGGAGCCAAACAAAACACTCAGATTTGCACAAGTTTCCGCAAAACTGCACCACGTTGAGCTGTAAAGCTATCGGGTTTACGCCCGCGTGTGTGTGTGTGTGTGTTTGTTCCAGTGGCCAAATCATCCCCAAAGTGGAGTACACAGAGGAGGAAAAGGCCACGTGGGGCACCGTGTTCAAGGAGCTGAAGACCCTGTACCCGACCCACGCCTGCCGCGAGCACAACCGCGTCTTCCCCCTGCTGGAGAAATACTGCGGCTACAGGCAGGACAACGTGCCCCAGCTGGAGGACGTCTCCCGCTTCCTGCAGTGTAACGCCCGACTCCATCTTTGTTATACTATTTTTTTTTGCAATTTGCTCTATTTGCGTCATCATGACGCTGCGCGGGTATCGCGCCGTCGCCAGCAGCTAGCTCATGAGGCGTAGCGCTGAGCGGCTAAAAAAAGCTGAATACAAACAAATGAATTCAATTAAAAGTAATGTAACTTAATAATTTTTAGAATATTTTTGGCATATATTGTTACATAGGTGCACAGTTTGGCTTATGATGTGATGTAGCATTTTTTTTTCTCTTTTTCACTGTCAGATATTATCAATAAGCCCCTTTTCCACCCGCGTTTCCAGGAACTTTTACTGCTCCTCATATAGCCTATAAATTAAATAGATAAAACCATAAAGTAAACATTTGATCCCGCCCTCAACCCACCCTCCCCCGGTGGTTTCCTCAAAATCCCGGGTGAACGATAAAAGTTCCTGCGGTGGAAAAGTGGCCATAACTCATCGCCGTTACGACTTTAGCGAGCGAGACATCGCTCCGCTCATTTTTTTGAATAGAACTTCGGAATCTCGTTTCTGTTCAAACCCAACAAAACTTCCCGCACTGGCCCCGCCCCTCACCCCACCTCACCTTGCCTCTCCGTCCCCCTGCAGCGTGCACGGGCTTCCGGCTCCGCCCGGTGGCCGGCCTGCTCTCCTCCCGGGACTTCCTGGCCGGACTCGCCTTCCGCGTCTTCCATTCCACGCAGTACATCCGCCACGGCTCCAGGCCCACCTACACTCCCGAGCCGTGAGTGCTCCCCGTGTCCGACCGCAGCTGAGGGATGACGGGGGGGAAAAAAACAACACCGGTCAGAGCAAGTTTAATGCTGAAGGGGGGGAAAATGAGATAAAAGTTGGATTTCCTATCGCAGGGATATCTGCCACGAGCTGCTGGGGCACGTTCCTCTGTTTGCCGATCCGAGCTTCGCCCAGTTCTCGCAGGTAATCAGGTCTTAGCAGGACGGCGGCGCGGTTATGAATAATATAATCTATATATGTCAATAAAATGTAATCCCAACGTACATTTTCCACCTTCTGATCCACGTCACTCTACTTTGAACAGGAGATCGGTCTGGCCTCCCTCGGCGCCCCCGACGAGTACATCGAGAAACTTGCTACCGTGAGTGCCGCCTCCGATGCGTAATAACGATAACGTGATTTTTCAAACCCGCGGGGCCGAGCGGAGGGACGACAACGAGACGATAAGATTTAAAACGGGGAGGAAAAACTCGAGGGAAGGCAGAGGCCAGGCAAAAGAGACAAGAGGGAAGCGAAGCGTTGGGAGGAGCGACAGACAGAGTTACGCAAAAAAAAAAAGTAACAACATAATAAAGCTGAAAATAGTGAAGTGATCGGAATAAATGAATAAATAAATGAATGAGAAGGCCACATCGCACCCGAGCGTCTCTGAGGCGGGACTCGTCTGCGCGGGCCTCATCTTCAGGTTGAAGTGGGCAGACGATATTAAAGTGGGATCCGATTCCTTTTTTTTTTTTAAATTTTGCACCTTTTGGGGTCTTTTATCAGCCAATCCGTCCTCATTCATGTCCAAAACTCTGCAGGAGAAAACTCCTGACGAACGACGCTGCCGACTGAAACGCGATCGCTCTTCATCGTCCTCCTCGAACCCCAACGCTGACATTTCTGAGTCTCGCGGCTTTCCGAGATGTCGACCTTTAAGCTTTCGTCCTGCGGGTTTTTTTTTCTTGGGATTCTGAAAAAACGACTGTATACCTCCATGAGAACGGCTGAGATGGAGGTCTTGTTCTTTTTAATATAAACTCGCGAGGGGGTTTGCGAAGGGTCGGGGGGGCCCTCTCTCTCGAGGCTGCCCCTGGAACCTGGAGCTGGTGGGCCTGCCGCCCGGCCCCTCGCCCGCCCCCCCGACCCTCGTTTGCCTTAGTCGGCGCATCGGCAGCGTTGCTTATTAAAATGCCGCCTGTCCGCAGGTCTACTGGTTCACCGTGGAGTTCGGCCTGTGCAAGCAGGGCTCGGAGATCAAAGCTTACGGGGCCGGCTTGCTTTCATCGTTTGGAGAGCTGCAGGTAAGAGGAGGAGGAGGAGAGGGAGGAGGGGGAGGGAGTGTTGGGTGGGTAAGAGTGTGGACCCACAGTGGACCCCCCCACCCCCCACCCCCAACACCATGTGGCTGCAAGACAAAACGCTTCCGGAGCTCGCCCACCTCCCGCTGCTGTTGTTATAACACATTGACCTTGTTGCACAAGCCCGGCGGCGCAGGCAGTGGGTTAGTGGTCCATTTAGAATCAGGTTTAATGTGTCACTGGGGGAGTCCGGGGAGGCAAAGGTGGGGGTGGGTGGGCTGCTGTTATGCTGTTACTGGTTTTGCGGGGGGGGACTACAGGCAAAGTGGTTCACTGGGTAAAGCGTGGGCGCGGCGGGGGAGCATCAGCCAGCATCAGCCGGCTATGGAGGTCACGGCTTACATAAGCGGAGGATGTGCACTCGGCCGGGCGGCGTCGTGCGCTGAGTCATGCTACACTTCCTGTTTAGCAGCGGGCGCGGCGGCGGCGGCCGCACAGCGAAGGCCCATCGTCAAGTACTCCAATCGCGCTTTTTTCTTCTAGTACTGCCTGACAGACAAGCCTAAGATCCAGCCCTTCGACCCCGAGAAGACCAGCCTCCAGAAGTACCCAATCACAGAGTACCAGCCCGTCTACTTCGTCGCCGACAGCTTCGAGGACGCCAAAGAGAAAGTCAGGTGCGAGAAAAAACAAAACAAAAAAAAACGCGGTGCTCCCGTCTTTGGGAATCCCCCCGCATATGTCCACAGAGTTTTTCCGTGACCCGGCGTCTCCGTCTTGCAGGAAGTTCGCCGCCACCATCCCGCGGCCCTTCTCGGTGCGCTACAACGCCTACACCCAGAGCATCGAGGTGCTGGACAGCACCCAGCAGCTCAGCAACCTGGCGAGCAGCATCAACAGTACGTGTCCCCGCCGACGCTCGCGAGGCGGCGGGAGCAGGTTCATTTCGGGTCGCGGGTGTCATTCGTTATTTTTGGTTTGTTTTTTTTTTTGTTTTGTTTTTTTTGGTTGGCGGTTTGCGGACGTCGAAGTGAAGGAACGCGGATCCGCGGCCCGGCGCCTCTGGTTCCATTTGTTGGTTTGCAGCGTTGGCGGCGCGCCGGCTGTGACTTAACTCGATCTCTGGCGGCGTCCCCCCCCTTACCGTGTAAGGACTGAGGCGAGCAAGACAGATGCTGGCGCGCGTCGCCGCGAGACGATCGTTGAAACGTTCAAGAAATATTTGCCGCATGACGCCGCGCCGCAGCTCCTTTTCCTCGAGGTCGTATTTTTAGTAAAAGCGCCTCACGCGTTCGTGCGTTCAAAACCTGCCGTGGAAAAACCGCCACGCTTCTTTAGATTCGTTTGTGATACGTTTATATTTTCATTTTGAGCCCGGACGTCCGTGGCCGCCAACGGTATTTGAGCACTGGCACGTGGGAGAAGTTTGCCTTCTCTTTTTTCCTCACAGAAAACCCCGCCTGACCCCGGTTAATGCTGCGAAAACCAAACCGCCACTTCTTCACAAAAACCCATCCAGAAAATAACGAAATATAATAACACCACCGACCACATCCCGCTCCCGACGTGGCCTCGCGGGCTTCTCCCGCGCCCAGTAGCCAATCAGAGAGTAGGGCCTTCACCTGCTCTATGTGGTCCTGAGATGAACTTTTGTTGTGACTTGGCGCTGCCTGCATGAAACTAGCCGCCATGCGACTGTTCCAATCCTCATCCGTAATGTTACAAAAAGTAAAAAAGCCTCTCTCTCTTTTTTTTTTTAACTTTTATTTTATTTTTTCCTTCCTTCTCTTTCTTCAGGCGAGATGGGGAAACTGTGCGAAGCCCTGCGGAGGCTGCAGTGACACGGCGACTCCGGCAGCCCGGGGACTCTATTTTTGCCCTGAGCGGTCATTTGGGGCTGCAGACATGACGCGGAACGCCGCCGCCACGCTGCTCTCGTTGTTTTGAGACGAACACACGGGTCAAATAAAGACACTAATACTGGAATCCAATGAGTAAAGAATATTTTGTTTATTTCAGTGAATAAAAAGCTAGCACGTGGCTTATCGAGGATGATGAGACTGCAAACGCCCCACTTCTTTATACTGCAACACTATTCATGCTTTTGATGAGATGTTTTTTCCCAAATAATAAGAGGCTTTTATCAATCATATTAGTTTACAGTAAATCCCAATGCCAATAACAACAAAAACAACTGCAGTGATCTATTTTTTTTCTTCTTCTCCCACTTTCATATTTTTTCCATATAGGTTTAATTTTATTTAGCCTAAATTAAATGTTTTGTATATGCATGAAATGTTTTAATGGAGCGGATAAATAGAAATAAACCCTTCCCTTCTGTTTTTGTTTATATATTCTATTTCTTCTATTGGCAACTGGTGCCTTGGGGGAATCTAGTAAATTTAATAAGCATAATAATGTTTTTTTTTCTTCACAAACTCAGGCAGTAATTTTGTTGATGGTCTGCGCACCTGAATACGTAGAAAATTTGCGGATGAGTCGAAGCTTCAAGCTTATGTAACGTTGATGCGCCCTGCGCGGGCTCCGCCTGCGC
>CAAKHG010032264.1:0-13114 GCA_901007715.1 Dactylopterus volitans
CCAAACATGTAAATAAAACAAATAACAGAAAACAAAAAAGACAAGCAAAAAAAATGAAAAAAAGATGAAACATATGTTACTGAAAAGTGCAATGCATCATAAACTCAGTAGCACTTCAATAAACGGTACTTCTCTCACTTAAATTAGCCACATGTTCGAAAAGGAGTAGGAGGAAGTATAAACTTAAATACTCCTACCCCATGATGATTGAACATACACATGGATGTGGCGCGTTTCCCCTTTAATGCACTTGAATGCGCCGCAGTAGCCAGCATCAGCAGAAAAGGTTTTTTTTTTTTGTTTTTTGTTTTTATTGGAAAAAGCAGGCAGTCCTGACATTTCAAAGCGTAACAAGGGCAGATGGCACATCACAAACGAACATATTTAAAGTACGAAAAGAATTTCCCAAATTCGTCATTTTAAAATGACCAATCTTAGCACACAAGTGTCTGTGAGACATGTCAAAATGCTTGTTTAGTCGACTGATTTTTTTTATTTTATTTTTTTTCTCATCCTTCAGCATAACCTCAAAACTCTGCGCTGAACCGTGCACACATTGATCAGGCAAATGGTGGCTGCGCATTTGAATATGAAACTGAATTCAAAATTTAGCATGCACAGTCAGGCTCCCTCAGATAAACATCGCCGGAAACATGCCGAGGCTGTTGTTTTCGTACATTTCGGGGGCGCGCGTGTCATGAACCGTGAGCTGACGCAGGGCCCCGCTGCACGACTTCCGACTCCATCATTTGCAGGGGTTTTGGCGCCGCACCCTGCAGAACAATTTGACCTTCCATAAAACATTTATGTTTCCGAGCGAAATTTTCATAAAACTTTAAACAAGACCAATCCAAATAAAATTGCTAATGCTGCTCCCGTTAAACATTTGTGAGCGGCGGCGCGGTTCTAATCCGACGCCGCCTCTGCCGACTCAGAACTTAGCGGCACAAACTCTCTGACCTCGCCGGACGGGGGGGAAGGTCACGTCGAGGAGCTTGCGGTCGCGGGCGGCTTTTCCCCGTCGCTGTTTCAATCGGTGAGCCACATCAGCCGAGCGTTATCTGTGAAATCCAAGCAAAGATTAGCGTTGTGTCTGAACCTCATCAACACATTGCTCCCTTGTTGGATGGTAATTGACACGTGTTCCTCTGATCCTCCAGCCCGCGTCGCCATACATAACCTTGATTAATGGCAGACAAAGACAGAGTGCCATTACATGCATATTGCCTCTAAATCTCCAACATCAGGCAGGCTTCAGCATCCCCCATTAAAACTCATTTACTGTAATTAGCAGTGATGGCTAAGACAGCGGAGAGAACGAAATGGTGAGTGGTTTCAAGGACGAGCGGTGACATTCGCATTTGTTTATTTATTTCTGGTATTATTTCTAGCATTATGACAGAAAATAGTAATGGGTTTCTGGGAATGCTCGGACTTGTGGGAAGTTTAAGTTTTTGCCCTAATGGATTTTGCGGTTAGAGGAAAAGGGGGAGTGAATGTTGCAATTGTGTGGCAGAGGAGTGGATGTGCGTGCGTGTGTGCACGTGCGAATGCGCGCGCGTGTGTGTGTGTGCACGTGCGCATGTATAGATCTTGCAGGCACGAGGCAACCGTTGAGATTGGACTGAGGTACATTATGTTATGCTCAACACAGGCTGAGAAACACATTAAAAATGTGCTCAGATGTGTTGGCTTTGAAGTGAAACTGCGACACGCGGTATATTTTCATTATTTAGATTATTTTCATCAGAGTATAAAGCGAGAACGGCTTCATTTATCTCTGGTACAGACCAGCATGAGTCTCTAAACCTGATAGCTGGCCACATTAAGTCAGCATCCGCATTAAATGCTTAATGGCTTCACTGCGGGCGACTGTTATTTTTGTTGTCAGGAGCAGCTGCACACACGGCGCCGTTCTTTATCTCGCCACCCGAGATATCTCAGATGTACAGGGACCCCGCGGAAGCAGCTGACGTGGACACTCTATAAGACGCATCACCTGTGGTGGTCATTTACCCGAGTCCGATCAGCACGTCTGCCTTTGATAATCCGGCCACATTTGTCCACTTAGTTAGTCGGAGAGCTGGTCTGCAGCCCACGGCGAAAAAGCGCTGCAGCTTGCTGGGCTGCTGGTGTTGCCATTGTCACATGGGAAAACTGTCCAAGTCGGCGGGAAAGGTCAGTGTGGTTCCCAGTTGGTTTGTTTGATTGGTAAGGAGTTGGTCGGTGGAATGGTGAAGACACATTTCGGCACTGTAAGCGGAATTGGGCTTTTCGAGTCAGCACTCAATGGGAAGAAGTGGTCCGGTGCTCCACAGACCCGCACAGGCCCACTTATAGAATACTGTGCGATGTGTAGCTTGCTATTTGTGGCCATACGGATGTCTGGGCTAACCTCAGGAGGCTGCATGCTTCAGTTAGCAGCTGCCCTCATGGCCTACTTGTCCCAGATCTGTTTGGAGTCCAAGGTAACCCAAAGATGGGGCCTCCATCTTGGAGGTTTGGTGGTCGCCAAAGTGCACATTGTGCCCCTGACTCACCCATAGCAGTACTGCCCCCGAATCTTCAGCTTTGCCACCGAGAAGTTTGCAAGACAGGGTGTTGGCAGACATGTGCATAACTCTCTGCGGGTGAGATCAGCCAGCTCGCTTGATGCAAGGCAGTACAGGTAGCGCCATCTGACTCTACCTAAGGGACCATACCCAGGGGCAAAGAATTTTGCTTCCATTGGTAACAGACTCCGGCTAGAATGAAACATTAAATTCTGTATCAGGATATTGCAGACTGTCTATCCAGCTTTTCTCCACTGTCTGCCAGAGCTGTGGAACCACTGTGTGCTGGTGAGGACAGACAGCACAGTGAAAGGAGCATATATGCACAGGAAGGAGGGCCTGGGGTCTCCTCACCTTTCCATATTGGCTCAAATAGGAGAGGTGCATTCACAGTTGAAGTCGCTGGGGTCCATGTGAGTGCCAGATCAGCAAATCTGGCAGAAGATCAACTCTTCGGAAGCAGAGCCCTTCCAAGGACTGGTGACAGCAAACAAAGGTTGGATTAGAAATCTGGTGCCGCTTTGGTAGAGCTGTGCCTGATGTCTCTGCCTCCAGGGAGACAGCTCACTGCCCTCTTTTTTTCCACAAAGGGTGAGAAATGGCTTTTTTAGGGCATGGATGCAATGGCTCCCGTAGCCCCCTCGTTTTGAGGGCACGCTCAGGTGCTTTCTGCTAGGACTCTTCCGTTATCCGTTCCCAGGGGCTGACCTGGCTGAGTATCAGGCCATGGAGTTGCTGTCCAGAGTCAATCCCCCCAGGGTAGCATGTTACTAGCGATGGGGAATGTTTCAATCATGGTGTGACAGGAGACACGTGGATTTCCTCTCCCGCGCGGACTACGCATTCCCCCAGAAAGTGGAAGGTGGCCAAGTCTTTCTCAGCCGAAATGAAAATGATTCTCAGCCTGTGTTGGGCTAAGAAAATTGGCAGAAGATGGTTGGTACCTTCTTGCTCGGTTGCTCATCGAGGACTCATGCAGTTACTCCACACTGCAAAGGTCAGCAATTCTCCTATGATTTTTTTTTTTTCAAGTTGTGCTGTCAGCCTTGCAAAATGAGCCATTCACGTTCCTTTTGGGCTGCTTCCTGGTGGGTAATTCAGGTTGGGGTGCAGCATCTGATTATTCATTCCATCCGGATGTCTCATTTTGTCCCATACTGGTAATCCCGGCGGGGTCACTTTCCACCACCATCAGGGCCGAGTGGACATCACGCCTGTCCCCCATCAAGGCCCACAGGTGCACCCCCATTCGACATGTACAGTATATACGACTCAACGGATCAAGTCTTTATGAGGACACTTGACAACCTGCTCTCATCAGATCGCAAGAGCAATGGCTCCGGTGTGGCCTCTGACGTTGCCGGGTTCAGCACAGCAGGACATGGCCTGATATAAGTATTGGCATCATATCTGCCTGCGCTTGTATGTCTTCATAGCGCCGTGAACAGCCTGTTAGCTTAGTGAGGCATTTCCCATTGAGGACAGCATACCTCAAGGCTAACAGCTCTCGCAAGAAGGGTCCTTATCTCGCAGCTGGGCATTCCCTCTCAACCTGGCAGGCTCGGTTGCAAGGCCTTACGCCCATCCTCGCCTGGCTGTAGCCTCCTGAGCACGTGGGCGAGCGCTTTTGTGGTGATGGCATCTCATTTAACCCCAACTGCCGCGAAAGGCTCAGGGGATAGCAGCGGCCTGCTCTGTTCCCCGCCGTGCTCTTATGGAATATGTAGGGTGGACAGACACTGTAGTCTTAGCACGATAGAAAATGGACGGTTACATGTGCAACCCAGGTTCTTTGAGTGGAGAGACCTACTCTCCAGCCCCAAGAGCCCCTCCCAAACACTTTCCAATTAAGGTAAACCAAATGTGACAATCTACCCATCTGCTCAGCCAAAATCGCTTGTAACCCGCAGTACAACTCACTTACCTTATCTCAACATGTAAACAAGGCTGCTCATTTTACTGCAGGAAGCCACGCGATGTTGTCTATTCTCAAAAAAAAAAGCATGCTAAACAAATATTATTGACAACAGTTTTTGTTGAGCTGTCAGAAATGCTCAATTATGATATCTTGAAATGCACGACTCTGTCTTTCTTTTTGTACACAGAAAAAGTTGTATTGTTCAGTTGGACGTAGCCCGCACCCACCCATGCGCCCACACACACACACAATGGTGAGCATATTAGCATCATAAATCAAATGTTTTAAATAAATCTTTGGCAAAGAGTGATCATAATTAAATCCTGTCGAAGACCAATGACTACTCTCCGACAACCTTTCTCACTCTCTTTCTCTCCCCTTTTTCTATTACGTCCTGTCACTTCTCTCTCCAGATTATCTGTTACTTTGTAAATTAGATGCATTATCCCTTTATTAGCCACAGGGACAGAGCCAGATCCATGGCTTATTAATAAAATACTTGTGAGACATTGATAAATACATAACATGGTGGCCACATCACAGGAATTAATCTCCATTTTAGGGATTGTTCCTGATTCATTAATCCATCTAATTACCACAGATATCATAAAGTATCTTTGTCCTGATCTATCTCATCCAGTTCCCTTTCCTCTCTCTCCCGTTCGCTCTCCTTGCTCAGACTTATGGATCTTTACATAATAGATGAGTCTTGTCCAAGGAGAAAGGCTCTTAGCAGCGTGATGAATTTTATACATTATCAAATTACATTTCTTATCAATCCAGACCCCCACCTCCCTTCTGCATTGGCAATCAGCCCCCAAAGGACAAAAGAAAAATCCCCAGCGTTAATGAGAACAATGTTGTGCACATACAAGAACCAAAACTACAGCTGGGCGATGTTTTTCTCATTTAAACTCAATAACATTCATGAAAAAGCCCAGGAAAAAAAAAAAATGAGTGTTTTGTCCAAGTCCAAAGTTGCACATTTTCATCTGCGGCTCCCCCGCAGAATATAAATATGTAGTCGATCTGCATGCAGGTTTGAACCGCATAGATCAGATCACGATCATTTCTTATCTTTCAGTGGGCATTTCCGTGCTTAGAAAGTTTCTGTGTTGAAGCGGTCCACTTTGATTTTGTGTCTTTTTATGTCTGGTGATTAGTTCCAGACAACAGAGCGATTGGTGATCAGCTGGATATCTGGCCGGTCCAAATGCTCTGCTCAGCTGTCTTGCACTTTGAGCATTTCAGGGTCCCATATTGATGCTGTCTCAGATGTTAGAATTTGCAGTGAGCTTAAACATCTTGATATTGCTATGGTCCTCCCAGAGATTCCTGCGATAGAGATAACCATGTGCTTGCAGAACAGTGCAGCCATACACTGTAAATGTACGCCGATCCGCCAAAACAATATGACGACATTATGACAATCACCGATTAGACGATAATGCAACAGCCTTGCAATAACTTTTTATGTTGGTTTCATGTTAAATTTTTATCAAATCTGTTTGAGAGACGTTTTGACATATTTGAATGATTGTTATTGGGACTGCAAATTGTGATACTGCTGAGCTGTACTGGGTTATACTGAGAGGTGTCCCTAATATTTTGTCCCCGTGATGCGTATGAGTGGGATGACCAATATAGGTTTCATATGTAAAAAGCAAGTACGGCCTTATGTGACGTTCTAATTTATATAAATATATATAAATGTAGTGTATATGTGCATGTAGAATATGAACATACTGCGTATAATTTGAATCAATGACCTCACATTGATTTCACATAGAAAAAAACAGTCATGCCTTTCTAACATTCTAATCAATATGTCTGTGTTTCGTGTATATATATGTGTGTATGCATATATACCGCATATTATATGAACAAATTACCTTACATTGATTTCGCATTGAAAAAGCAAGCGTTACCCATTTTTCCGTAACTATGCCCATCAGTAAAATGTGCACATTTATAATCAAATGAAAGCGTCATCTTTTCTTCCCTCTGCGCTATCTTTTGTTAACGCCTGCACACAGCCCAAGCGTACGTATATCCTTTATATTCCATATTACATCGGTTTCATTGCACATTAAAGGACAAAAACAACCAAGTGCGGCGCTGCAAACACAGATAAGCGCCTCTCAAAAGTGCGTTACGTGCTGTGTTGACGGCAACAGAGAGCAGCAGAGAGGCTTTTGCTTTCCTCCTGTCTGCTCCTCTTAAGTGGTCGAAGGCTCAGGCTTAAATTACAGTGTCAGATTCACATATGGGAGAGGTTATTTTGACTATCATCTCAACCACCTAAAAATAAACAAAGACACGTCAAAATTAATGCCTCACTTTGACTCATTTGAAGGGGTAAGCTCGGGGAAACTTTATGGGGACGGAGAAAAAAAAAACAAAACAGAGGAACAATAAGATGAACGCTTCCGAGTGCCATTAAATGTCAAATCAAATGTAAAAACAAATCCCAGCAGGAGACCGGTGATGTGTTTGTAGTTTCAAGACTGAAAAGGCCTTTGGTGTAATAACTGTGAAATACACCCAAGCTTTTTTTTTTTTTTTCCCTGCTTTTATTTATTTGGGGAATTGCACTTCAACGTTTTTGGAGTTACGTGAGATTTCTGGTGTTTGATGTGATATCTCCGGCATGCCTGGAGAGAGAGTATTCAAATTTGGCACAAATGTCAAGGATGAACTTTGGCAGTCAAAGGTCAAATGTCAACTTCACCGAGGCCTCTGTCTGCCTTGCGGACGCAACAGCTCAGGAAAGGCTGGAAAAAGTCTTCGGATTCGGCACAAGCGTCAACTCAGCTTAAACATGAACCAATTAGATGATGGTGGTCTGAGGTCAAAGGTCAAGGTCACTGCAACTCTATGTCTGTGCCTGCTTTATCAATGTCATTCCTTACAACCGGAAGGAATTTTTTTTTTTTTTTTTTCAAATTTAGGACAAAAATGTCCCCTCAAGCTCGAGCATGAACTGATTCCATTTTGGCAGTCACATTTTCCTCATAACTCTCAATAATACATATGCTTATTATCTAATGAAATGATAAAATGAGTTAGAGTTTAAATTTTCTGCATTTTATTCCATTTTGTGAGAGTGTATGAATGCCTGCAGCATTGATTCATGATTTCGGCTCAAGAACTAGTTGATTGCAATTTGGTGGTCAAAGGTCAAGGCCACTATGACATCACAAGTCACGTATTTGACCAGAAGTCACTGATATGTCAACTTCAAATA
The DNA here is from genome assembly GCA_901007715.1 of Dactylopterus volitans. Classification (NCBI taxonomy): domain Eukaryota; kingdom Metazoa; phylum Chordata; class Actinopteri; order Syngnathiformes; family Dactylopteridae; genus Dactylopterus; species Dactylopterus volitans. The sequence continues at coordinate 7,718 of CAAKHG010032264.1, forward strand.
GGACGAAATGATAGTGATGACATTTTTCTTTGCTAAATACATTTAATACATCTCATTCAGAGTCTTCACTGCACTCGCTATTTACAGCCACGGATGCTAACTGCAATTTGACTGGTTCACGGAGGCCGACAACAGTGTTGCAGTGATTCCAGTGTGCTTCTGTACCTAGTATCTTGAAAAAAATTCATAAGCCAATCACAATTCCTTCCTTAGAACCAGTCCAAATCAGGCCCCCGTTGCGGTAACTTGACCCTGACTATACGAGTGTGCGCCCCAGAAAAAATTCCCACTCCCATCGCTCGGCTCCTCTCGCCTTCGCATCACCATAGTAAATGTGTAGTCACGAGCTTATAAGCTTTGTAGGATTAAACTCTACACTCATAGAGTACGTTGCATCACTGCCACAGATAATGCATAGTGCCTAAACCGCACACAGGAGCGGGAACGCTACAGTGCGCAGATGCTGTGGTCGGATCATGACCACACGATTAGTTGTTTCCAAGGTGGAGATGGAAGTGTGAAACACCTGTTCAGGCCAGAGTTCACTTATGGTCCCTAAAGAATGCACCGCTGCTGAATAGAGAGATAGACAGAAAGAGGGAGAGAGAGGGAGAGACTTGCTGTGCTACTTGCTGTTCCTCACTCTCTTCGGATTGTGCCGAGCGAGTTTGGTGCGCTGGTGCGACTGGATCCAGCTGGAATTTCACTGTTTACACCTCGACTGAAATATCCTCCGCGTAAACAGCGACGCGGCTCATTGGAACGCGGAGCGACGTGGAACATTGTGGCACCTGAAACAGCCAAGGAAATGTAATTTTTAGAAAAAGGGGACTCATCATCTTCAGGGGGTCGCCTCCCACTGCCAGCAAAAACCTTTTGATCTCTTTAAGCCAGTGACTCACATGCATAATCTCTTTCCTCTCCCCCTGCACAAATAACTTGAGACATAACATGGTAAATTCATCCTCTGTTATGCCAATTTATATATGTAATTTTTTTTTTTGAATTGTGGTCGTGAGAGCGGGAGTCATTGTAATGAATATGGGAGTTTTCGTGTGTGTGTGCGTGTGTGTGCGTGGTTTGTTTCAGTGTGAGTGGGATGACTAATCTCCAAAATGACTGTCTCCATCCAATCCCAGACAGACAAACATTGGGTTCGTGCTCAGTTTCCGCTGCGCATACTATTAAGTCAGTTCCGTTAATCCAGTCGTTAATGCGGCCGCTTCGAGACGTGTTTTATTCGCACTTTCTGAAATTAAGGAAAAGCGATATCATACTTAAATCAGTAAATATGACATAGGAGGTGATTCTGATTTGCTCATTATCGTCCATGTTGTTTTACGGGGATGGAGAGGCGGGGTCCTTGGTGTTTTCATGCTGTGATGTTGTGCATCCTGTTGCCATGGTAACAGCACTCTCATTGTTACAGTACGTCTGGCACGCTTCATACTCTTTGCGCTGTGTTTTATGGGAAATAGCAAGTTACCGATAGTGCATGATTTCACTCTCCATAATTTACTCTTGAAAGTTTTTGCAGCCTTATGCATCTTCTAATAATTCAAACTGCCAAAAAAAAATGTAGAGGCATATTATTTAGTATCATCCATTAATACTTGCAGCAAAACAAAGTAATAAATATATTGTTGAATGGACGCATTTTCAGAAGGAAAATAACTGATGCAGTATCGTTAGCTGCTTTTCCAAGAAGCTTAACTCTATTTTGTGAAAAAGAAGAACTAACATGACTTCAGAGAATAGAGTACAGTTATCAAATGAGTTATTGACATAATGCTTCGATCAGAAATACAGCATCACCATGTGATATCCTAACGGGCCAACTCGCAAAACCTCTGCAGCCCAGATCCACCACTCATTGGTCAACCTGTGAGTCTGCTTCTCCGGTCGGTCTCCATGGGAACAGCCTCGCTCACGCTCCCTGCCTCACTCCATCACGGAGCCTGCGCGCGGCCCTTTACAACCCGCTTTGCTTTTGTAATTAAATCCACTCCAGACTTGTTGAACTTCGCATCCGAGTCCTACTTTTGGGTCCCCTTTACACAGCATACATGGTGACGTCGTCTGCGGTCAGATAACTATTTTAGTTTTACTCAGTCAACAAAGAGGATTAATTTTGTGGGGTTGTGGGGTTTTTTTTATTTTTTTTATTTGGTCTTCAGATAATTTTGAGGCCACAGTTGTTTTCATTGCTGCCGTGTTCAGTTATCATAATGACAGGCGCAATCATAAGGTTGCTCACACGCCTACGCTTACATACTTTGCAGAACTGAAGCAGTTTATCATCTTGCTGCCTTATGACGAAACATCTCTCAAAGCCGGACGCAGTCGGTGTGCCGTTTGAAAGAGTGAGCTCCTGCAGAACGTTAAACACGCTGAATGGCATCTATAAGTGGTAAATAAATAAAATTGAGTGCAGTCCAACCTTCACAGCAGCTACTTATGACAATGGGTCCCTGAATGGTCGCAAAGTTGTGAATAATTTTTCCGTGAATATTGAACCTTATTCACAAAATGTTTATATACCAGAGTATCGCAGATGACTGGTAAAGAGTGAAAAAGTAATGTAATAAAGAGCTACGTTCATACTGCAGGCAAAAGTCCAGCACAAATCCAATTTTTTTTCTTAAAACAGACCCAGGCCACTTTCATATGTGCTTCTAGATCAGCTGCATATCTGATGTTTTTGGAAGTGACCTCAGTCTGAACTCTCATGTCGCATTTCTCTTACATCATTGAAATGAGACAGGAGGCGGGACCGCGCGGCGAGCTCAAATGTAAACAATGGATTCAGGCGGCCGGCGCTCCACAGAGGGCCGTCGCTAAAATTTGTGCTCTTGTCGTTTCTTAATCTGCTTCTTCACTTTATCGCTTGGCCATAAATTTGTCGGCCCCGATCGCGGAGCGACTTCAGAGCTGATGCACACCCGCTGACGTGTGCGGCATCCATATTTGCTCCCATAAACGCGGCGTGCCGCGTGCGACGCCACACGCCCTCGCTTCAGGGCCGCAGACCGGAGATTGATGGCAGTCGCTCAAAGCGAATAAGGCGGAGCGCCAGTGTGCGCAACTTTAATTTTCTAATAATAAATCTAAGTACGTGTCTTACATAACCAGTCATCTGTTTCTGGAAAACGAGGCGACGCTTCAGCGGAACCGACGAACATGACAGCTACAGCTCCAGATTACTGCCACGGGCCTCCAGAGCCGCATCCAACCTCCTTGTCATACTTGAGATGCTTCAAGTGTCTGAAGTCTCCGTAAAACTTCTTTGGTGTCTTGATGATGGAAGTGAAGAGCGCGTCTAATTCTGCATGCAGACTACACAGCATTAGCCCAAGCCAACAGCCGCGCTGCATCATGGACGAAAATGAGTGTCAGGCGAAGTAATTGCTTGTCTTGTCCGGTGTAGTGTGACACAGAAGACGAGCGAGTCAGGATCCGAGATGCCTCACGACAGGACCGGCAGATATTTGCGCCTTTTCTTGATGTTTACAACCAGAATAATATGCTCGGTGACCTATGCGAGCACAGAGATCACAGCTGTAAGCATGAATAGCAAATCTATTCCCCTGTTGAGTGAGAAATAACAATCACTCTGGACCGCGAATGCCTGCAAATTCCCTCCCGAGCGCGAATCCCAGCCAAACGTTTGCCGCCAGTGTTGTCGGGTGGATCAACCCCCAGCCGCTCGCGCCCCGAACATTCCTGTCGGAAGAAGAATTCGTCACTTTGCTAATCTAATACATCGCGAAAATGTGGGGCCGTCTGATCTCAGGTGCGCGGCCGTGCTTGTAATACGGTGCGCAAAACGATTCACGTCATGTCCTGTGGCATCCTAACACTTGTTATGACTCTCCACATGGCCACTCGGCTTTTCCCCCTTGAACGTGTGTCGCCACCCGGATTGCGAGAGGACGGGGGGGCGCGACATAAAAACCATATGTTTATAGGAGAAATTATTAAAAGGGAGGTCCCTATAAAGGAAACAACTGCGAAACCAAAACCAAACTCAACCAAAAGACGACCCCCCTTAACAGAGGCTATGCTCATCTGCGACCAAGAAAAATGACAAAAAACCAGCACGCCCCTCCTGCGAGTGTCTCTGACACGGACAACCTCAGCGAATGTGGGGTAAGTAAAGAATAACACAAGAAATCAAGCTTCATAAGTCACACAATTCAAAAAACGAAAGAAGTTCATTTCTACTTTATATAGTTTTTTTTTATTGACTTGTTTATGTGAGGCATGTTTTTTTTGTTTGTTTCATATCTACTTCTATATTTTTGCAATATATATTTTTCTTTGTTATATTTTGGTGCTCTCTTCCTTGTAACTTTGTATTTATACTGGCATGGAGCGACTGCGACTATACAATTTTAATAAAGCATGTCTGATTCTGATTCTGAGGCAACTCATAAATAGCATCTATACAGCGATGCAGATGTCACGGCGACTCGCGGCCCCTGAGGAATCAGCCGCCATCGCTGATGGCTGGCCACGTCTCCGATATCCGCACAGGAATCAGTGGCGAACCCGGATTGGTCCGCTGTGCGGTCGCGGCGGCGCGATTGGTCCAGTAAGGCTGCCCCGAGGGGACCAAAGAGGGCGGGTCCACCTGTAACTGAAGGCCACCTAAGCTAGTGCAGGAGCCTATGAGAGGAGACCACTGGCAAAACAGCAATGTTGTGTTGCGCGCCCGTGTATTATGAGCAAATAATACACAGGCGCGCTTGCATCACGTTCAAGCGTGAACACACAGTATTAAAATGTAGCACATTATCATTTAGCTCCTCCCTCCTTGGTGAGTCCTTTCCTCCTTTCTTGGTGGGTCGGATCGCCCAAGTATTGCCGAGAGGTAAGTTTCAAAGACTGTCGGCACCGATGGCGTTCATCAAGAAAAAACCTCTATATTAAGAAAACCCCGAAATACTGTCTTTCTCACTGAAAAGGGCCCAGTGCTCAAATCAAACACTGGCGTTGACACTGTTGGAAAGAATAGTTAAGACACAGCAATGTTTTGCTTTTTTTTTTTTTTTTTTCACACAGCTCTGCCATATCATTGTTGCTAGGTAACATGTAGTTTCTCAGAGTGGTTAACATCCGATTACGGCGGTGCCGGGGAGAAACGTGTCCCATATTTGCAGCACATAGTGTTTATGGGAACGGGGTAACGACGTGGCAGCCACAGCATAAAAGAGCCAATATAACACAGCATCTCCATCGGTGACTCAACTCTTATGAGAGCATTATAAATCTAGACTATGGTAATAGAGTGGTAAGACCTGAAAATGATTTATTATGTGTCAGTTTTTTTCGTTTTTTTTTTTTTTTTTTTTTTTTTTCTCTCTTTTGGTTTTTTTTTTTTTTTGTTTAAGAACT
>CAAKHG010032268.1:0-10170 GCA_901007715.1 Dactylopterus volitans
TCTCTGGTTCAGAGGTCAGAGGTTAGATGGCCAGACTGGTTCCAGCTGATAGAAAGACGACAGTTACTCAATGAACCATCGTTACAGCGGAGGAAGCAGGAGAGCAACTCTGAACCCACAACACCTCCAACCTTGGAAGTGATGGGCTCCAGCAGCAGAGTGACACTGCTGTCAGCTAAGAACATGAAACTGAGGCTGCAGTTCACACAGATTCACCAAAGATGGACAATCAAAGATTGAAAAACATCTCCTGGACATCTGCATGAAATGCCTGGTATCCATCCTGCCTGGCATCAATGGGGGATTACACAGTCTGCCTGAGTGTCATCACTGACCATCTCCATCCTTTCATGAGCACAGCGGACCATCTTCTGGTGGGCTACTTCCAGCATGATAACGCTCCATAACAGAAAGCTCAGATCATCTCAAACTGGTTTTTCTTGAACATGAGGATGATGAGTTCGCTGGACTCAAACAGACCTCCACAGTCACCACATCTCCATCCAGGAGGGACCTTTTGGGACGTGGAGGAGCAGGAGATTCCCATCAGGGATGTGAAGCCCACAAACCTGCAGCAACAAATATGGACCAGAACCTCCCAGGAAGGTTCCCAGCACCTGGTTGAATCTATGACACCAAGAATGGAGGCGGTCCCGGAGGACAAAGGGAGGTCTAACCTGGTATGAGCGAGGCGTCGCCGAGAAAATGATCAGTGAGTGCGCACGTAAAAGCGGAGGCTGGAGTACGCAGCCACGTTATCATGACACAGCGGAAAATTGCTCCCGCTGCATCCGAGAGCTACAAAGTGGGCAGAACAAAGCTCCCACCTCCGGGCGCCGTTTCCTCATTTTCTCCCCGTCCTCTCCTCCCGCACCCGCCGGGGGACGTCGAGTGACGGCGGCGAGGCTGAAGCGGCCGGCCGATCGACAGCGTTCGGGGGCTGAATTGGTGTCAGCGACATCGCCGTGAGTTTGCATAAAACCGTGGGAAGACGGGCGGCGGTGGGGGGTGGGAGAAAGCTCCGCTGGCAGGTTTGGAGATGAAAATTGACGGTGCCGCCGCCGCGCTAACCTTTCCGCAATCGCGGTCCGGAGTGCCGAGCTGGCCCACGCGCCCGCCCCCAGGCTGCCAGCACTCCGGTTCCTTTCAGGATCTGAGCGGGAATATATCTGACACTCGGTAATTGTTAAGACTTTTTAGAATGCGCCGAAAAATGTGGCGCCGACAATTAAACGCGCTTATTATGCAAAGTTTTGCATAATAAGAGGGGGCTTAAAAGTGTTTAAAACGATGAATTAAGCAGTCTGGATTACTGCACAAACGCGCTGATCGTCAGCATCGGGGAACGTCGTGGGAAAACGCGGCTCCGGCTGTGGTGAATTTGTTGTTCCCATTACAACCGCGCGTTTAAAAGATAAGTAATCTACACTTGGATAGTCAAAATTATTTTAAAGGATTATTTTTTACGCCCCAAAGTTTGGTGGCAAAAGTGGCCCAAATATGACTTTTTATTTTTGCTCATATGTGACCCACATCTGATTTATGTTTGAACAGCACAAATCCAGTTTTTTTCCAAATCAGGCCTCTCCCATACGCGCTCCTGAGTCGGATTCATATCGGACGTTTTTCCCAAAGCGACCTGCGTCACCGAAGTGAGACCAACGCCCGGAGGAGGCGGGGGCGACGACACCCGCCAGATCACTATGGAAACGATGGGTTTGAGGCGCCGCCGCTGCTGCCCAAAAGACCGTCGTCAAAATCCGCACTCTCTTTTTTTCCTCAATCTTCTTCTTCCGTCAATCACCCGGCCATAATTTTGTCGGCATCGATTTCGCAACGGCTTCGAGACCGACATGCGCACGCCGACACGCGTGGCGTCCATGTTTACTTCCCGTAAACTCGACCTGGCTGCGTGTGACGTCGCGTCTTCTTCCGCTGCGCATGCGGGTCGCTTCAGGTCCTTAGACCGTTCGCGCCGGAGTCCGATGGCGCTCGCATTTAAATTATGTTAACAACAACAACAACAAAAACAAAATCAGAATTGAGCGTTTGAGACCTGCAGTGTGAACGCAGCCAAAGTTCAAGGGAGGTCGGAGAACGTCGTGGCAACAGAACTTGCCTCTGCCATCTAGGCTTAAGTGAAAAACTACGTTAAAAGATTACTTTCATGACCGATAACTTTCACTCCCGATGTGAAGCTGACTCAGAGCTGCATGAGGTGATTTTTTTACTCCAGGTTAACGCAGCGGGTTTCAGTGTGTGTTTTACGGGACGGCCGACGATCGGTCGACTCTGATCATGTTTGCGATTGGCTCGGCGGGTGGAGGAGGGAGGGGCAGGTGTGGGTGTGTGTGTGTGTGCGTGTGTGTGCGTGTGTGGGTGGGGGGGCGGTCTGCCGCCGCTCCGCGATGACTCCACACTTTTTTCGCCTCAAACCGGAGACATTTGTCAGCGTTTGGACGCGGGGTGATCTTTTCATTAAGAGAAGATCTGTGCCCTGACATTTACAACAGCCGTTAAAATGAAGATGTATTACATATTTCACAAGGTGGCAAAAAAGGCATCCATCTCTCTCTCTCTCTCTCTCTCTCTCTCTCTCTCTCTCTCTCTCTCTCTCTTTTACTCTCTCTCCATTTAGAGACATGGTACAGTTAGTGGCTTATTAATTTAAAGCGTCGGCCTATCCCCGGCGAATATGCTAATCAACATTTTTGAGTCCTGATGAAGTATTTTACGAGAAGCTGTAAAAGTATTTTTTTTTTTGGAGGGTTTGGGGTGTGTGTGTGTGTGTGTGTGTGTGGGGGGGTTGTTGTTTCTCTGTCAGGTTCGATTGCTCTAAGTGACTGTCCAAGGAGAAGCGTCTCTCGGCCGCGGTGTTGAAAAAAAAGGGGAAAGTGGAGCGATGCGAAATTTAAATGTCAGAACGGAGGCGTCCGACTCAAGCAGATGACGGAAATGTATCTGCGGTGACAGCTTGTTTATCATTATTATTAATTTTATCAAACGCAGGACGCTGCAGAGAACTGTCGAATATCAAGTTTCTCTACAAATATTTCCGGCATGGGAAAATAGGAAAAGGCCGCGCTTCCTGTCCCCAGCTACGGAGGGGCATTTGTGAAAGCAGGACAATTAAAGTAATTCACTTTTGTGATATCGTAAAGAGGCGTGGCGTCTCCCACCACCCGATTTGTCGAGTGCGCCCGCGCAACAATGCATCATGGGAGAAACGGAGAGAAAAACACGACCGGCGCGCGCCAGTTCACACGGAATTCCAGTCGCCTGGGAAACCAAAAAAGCCCACACGTAGGAGTTCACAAACGTCTGACAAATTCGAGGATTTTTTTATTTTTTTTAATTTAATTTAATTTCGACCCGTGTTTTTGTTGAATCCCGAACAGGCGACGAGAACCGACTGCGCGAGGACGTTTGGTTTTGTTTTGTTTTTTTCATTACAGTTTATAGAAATGAGTGAGCTGGCAGATGACAGCGAGGAGCAGAGAGCCAGACGCTTTAAAATCAAATCCAATTGTTTTTTGTTTTTTTTGTTGTTTTTTTTACTTTCTTGTTCTTGCTGTCAGTTTGATTTTAATTTTCCAGCGCGATATTAGAAGGAGCGCTTGGAGAGAGATACGGGAATATGAGCTCCAGTGGAAAAGTACTTAATGTCACTGAACGAGAGAGAAGAGGAACCAAACAAATAAGTGGGGAGGGGTGGGGCCGGGCTGGGGGGGGGCAATTCGTTTTGATTCATTTTGATTGGTTCCTCTGGTAATTGTTGCTGTTGTGCTGTTCCGTCAGTGATGTTCCACCAAAGCAGGCCGACGTGTTCTGGCGTGAAACCGCTGGTGTTTAAGAGGCCCGCTGGGTTAGAGGCTTGTTCATAAAAATGACGTTTATCACTATTGTTATTATACTATGATGTTTATTGTTATGTTTATTATTGCTATAATTACTTTTGTTATTATACTATTATAATTATTATCACGATCAACAAAATAATAATGAACTTAAAATATCATGAATTGAAAATAAAAGAATGGCACTCCCAATCTTAAATCTACATTTCAGGGAATATATATATACATATATACACACAGGTATATATTTAAAGAAAAATAGTAAAAATATTCCCCATATATTTCCAAAAATATTAGAAATATCTTTAAAAAATATATGTATTTCCAAAAATTTCAGATATATCTCCAAAAATATTCTATTTCCGAAGAAATATTGTTAGAAACATTTCCAAAAATAGAAATATTTACAAAATCGTTAGAGATATCTCAAAAAATATAAGAATATGTTTGTTTTTTCCCCCAATATATATAGTATATATACAAAAATATATCTATCCAAGTATATATACAAAAATATCAGAAATATCTAAAAAAAAAATACGTATTTCAAAACATATTAGAAATAGCTTAAAAAAAATACAATCTATAAGACACTCCTCCACCGTGTTTAATTTCTGGCAGTTTTCGCATATTCTTGACAGGAAGAGCAGGCGGATGTGGGGGAAATACAACCTTAATGGAGGGAAACAAGCCCCCTTAGAACTTCCCCCGTTGTGAACTTCCCCCTGAGTTGTCATCGGCGACAGTCATGAACGCTCGATAACACACGCATATAATAAACACGCGCACCTTCGCTTTCGCCGAACGCCAATAAACACGCACGGCGACGCGCCTTCAGGCACCAAAACTCCACCGACTCTCTCTGCTCCCGACACGACGGCTTTTAATCACGCGAGACGAGGAGCCGACAAACGAGGGAGAACACACAAAAAAAGAAAAAAAAACGATCTCCGCTTGGAGAGAAAAAAAAGAAAAGAACGCCCATCCATCATCCATCCATCATCCATCTATCCGTCCATCCATCCAGCTCCTTCTGACCGCCGGCTCGCCTCCTCGCGTCAGCACCCGTTCCTCTGTGAAGGGCCCTGATCGAAGAGTAGTGATCCGCGTGGCCGCTTCCTGCGCGCCTCGCATTAATCGTGCAGCGGGGATGAGCAGCTAATGGCCTATCATGTTTAAGTAGCCATCTCAACAGCCGTCGCATTAAAGCTCCTCCAGTCTGCTAACGAGGCAGCCCTGCCTCCTCGCCGCCGCTCGCGCGCCTCCTCTCGCGCGCCTCCTCTCGCGCCTCCTCTCGCGCCGCCTCCTCTCGCGCGCCTCCTCTCGCTCTCTAAACAGACGCCGGGTCCGGGCGGGTCAGGGAGCCACTCCGCCGCTGGAACGCCGGGACTCGACCCACGCGGGGGGGGCCGCGGAGCTGCTGCGTTTTTCCGGCGATGTCGGCGCGCTGGAGGCCGCGATCGGGTTTTCATGGAGCAGGCTCGACAGATCGATCCGCGCCGCCTTAAGTCATGAGAGTTTTATGGGATTTTATTCTGTTTGTGGAGCCGCTTTGGACCGCCGGGGCCGATCCACGCCGGGATCGATTCCAGGCCGGCGGCAGGACCTCGCCGGGACCTTGACTGTAAATGAGATCACGCCATTGGTGATGTCATGGACGCGGCCTCCCGGCTGGCGAGGCCCACAAGGGCCGCGGGTTTCAGCGCCCCAGCAGGATTATGAGCCCGATGTCAGCTGCACGTGGTCATCATGTACCACAGAACATAATACAATCAGTTCTCCCTTCAGTTTTATGTTGAATTTTTGATTGAATGTGTGTGAGAGAGGTGTTGACATATTTGAATGATTGTTATTGGGACGGTAATTTGTGAAGCTGTTAAACTGTATTGGGTTGTACTGAGAGGCGTCCCTAATATTTTGGTCATCCAGCTCATACGCATTAAGGTTATATTGAGAAGTGTCCCTAATATTTTGGTCATCCCCATCATAAGCATTAGGCTGACGAAACACAGGGGACACCTCTTCCAGGGGGTCCTTGAGAGTCTTCCAGGAGCCCTTGAGGATCCTCAGGGGGCCTTGAGAGGTGTCATCCCACTTATATGCATTAAGGTGACCAAAATATTAGGGACCCCTCTCAGTGTAACCCAGTACAGTTCAACAGCGTCACAAATTACAGTCCCGATAACAGTAAACGCCATTCCCTCTAGTCATCAGCAGATACCAGTAAACACCTGTATACTAGAAAGATACTACTAACTACCTGAATTTGCCAGTAAATACCACTATGGAGGTGTCCCTAATATTTTGGCCGTCCCACTAATATGCATTCCGGTGACATTCTACGGTAAACACGCAGTGGTTTTCAAGTTTACGGCCGACTGGCGCATAATCCCCGACGTTTGCAACGCTTCCTAAAACCGCGGCGCAGTTCCAGCGGCGCGCTCGCAATCAACGGTACCCGTGTGGAGCGCCGGAGAGGCCGCAGATGTCGAGAAATGTGGCAAGAGGCCTTTCTGCGAGTGGAGTTCATGCATGAGCCAGGTGGGATATAAAACACATGTGTCAGATTATTATGATTATTTCCAGCGATTTGGCAGCCGGAGCAGGAACGCACGGGTGTGTGTGTGTGTATGTGTGTGCGCGGCGGTGGTGGTGTAAATGTGTGTGTGTGTCCCCCCGCCTCCCACCCCCGCCTTATTGGCCGCGGCTTCATTTCCACACCGTTTCGCTGCCTTTAGTTCTACTTCTTACGTTCTGCCATGTTCTGCATCGCAAATTCAAAGTCTTTATTGTCGTGTGTGGAAAAAGAAAAAAGAAAAAAAATGAAACTCTTATTCCACTATTTCGCGATATTTCGCAAAAAAAAAAAAAAAAAGATTAAAAAAGGAGAAAACGATGAGAAAAGAGCAGTCTGGTTTAAGCCTGTGTGCTTTTTTTGGCTGCAAATACAATACAAACAAAACAGCTGTCTGACTCCGAGCGCACATTCTGTTTTGATAAGATTATTTCGAAGCACACGGTTTATGCAAAGGTGTGTGTGTGTGTGCGCGCACTCATGCATGTGTGTGTGTGCGTCGTTTTGAGGCGATTAATTATGTTTAACAAAGTAAATAAGCAAGCGAGGTGGCATCCTGCTGGAGCAGCTCGCGTGCTTTTACCAAATTTTTAGTTTTTTAGGGTTTTTTTGGCACTCCCAAAAATTTTCAGGTACGGGATTAATAAAGTAGAAGTAAAGTATCTATTTATCTGTAAATGGTTGAGTTTATCGTAGCTTTACAAACAGATCAGTCAAATTTAGCCCCTGAAACTGCACCGCGACCGTGCGTCGGCGCGCTCAGACGTCCAAAGACCCAGTCGGACGTCGTTTACATGGGTGCAATGAGAACAAAAACAAAAAAAAAACAAAAAAAGTTGTGTGTCATTTTTGGACGCGCCGAGTTAAGAAGACACGCGAAAGAAGGCCGGGCCGGCATGAAGGCCGCTTTTCATGGAAATGACGGCTGACCCGCGAGTCCCCGGAGCGGGCTAATTACAGGCCCGCCGGGGGAAAGTTCAGGGCCCGGCTGTGCAGAACAAAGGCGGCCATAGTGGAAGATGAAACATAAAAACAACTCCATATACCACAAAAAAAAAAAAAAAACTCAACTTGCCCAATGCACTGGCCGCCGATATTCCCATTTGATTGAAAGAATGGTTAAAGGAAAAGAAAAAAGAAAAACCCCAACAACATTCATTTGGCCAGCCATCCCCAAACATGGCAGCTGCCGATTGTTTTGCATCTGCGCCCCAAAAACAGCGCAAACAGATGTGACCACAGACCGCTGGCGGGAGACCACTGCCATCTTGAGCTGAGAGCGTCCACGGAAAACACCACCGCCGCCGCCACCGCCGCTTCTGCTACTGATACTAATAACAATAATCATTAGAAAATGCTTGTGGAGGCAGAGAGCTGAAATAAAATTGTGGGAGCGCCGAAAATTTGCCGAATTAACGCCCAAAAATGTGTCCCTGAAGAGATGTGATGATGTCACATGGTCGAGTCGCCAACACGAACACATATTTAACATATTTAACATATTTAATATTTTGAACGGGTTAAACTGTGATAATTCAAAAACGTTAATAGCTTAAAATTGTGTGAAAAGCTTAAAGGTTTAGTGGAGTTTTCATGTTGAGGTTTGGCGAAGCATTTGAGGTTCAAAGTTTAAAAGTTTCAGGGAGTCTTTCCATTCACTTACACTGTGAATTTGTTTGCGAAAAAGTACAAAAATTTAGGAAAAAGTACAAATGGTTGCAACATTGGCTGAAAAGGCAGAATATTTCGAATCAACGTTATCGTGCGGCGAAACGTGCTGAAGAAGAAGAATGGTGATAAAAATAAGGGACAGGACGCCAACCGCGTGAATGCCGGAGATAGAGGAAGGAGAGCGAGAAGTCAAAGGCGATGTTGTGGAAACGCAAAGTCATCCGGATGAAAAACGAGGAGTAATTTCTGGGATTACGCAGTTAAATATAAATCCATAGACGCGCATAGAGTCCAAACCCGGGTAAAACTGTAATCAAGACATGGAGGAGTCATTTCCTGTCTCAAAGCCAAACGGCCATTAAAATAAATCAAAACCGCGCTCAAAGATGCAATGAATAATAAAAATTACCACTGTCATAAGGGATTTATGGTATAAGGATTTATGGGGGTGCTGTTGTATTATATTGCGTTTGTTTCATCTGTTTGGGCCTAATAAACGTGAGCAAGTGAGGGTATTAAAGGGAAAAAAAAATAAAGCTCGACTGTGAGATGCGACGGCGGAAGCGGCTTCCACTGTACTGCGACGTGATACCTGAATATCTGGGTGGCACGCTGGGATTATTCGCATCTGAATTTTGGTGTCAAAGAAAGAAACCACGAATGTGGAGGAAAGTTACACAATTGGATCGGTTTGGACCTTAATTTATGCTCACGGGGTTCAGACCGCGTGAAATGAACCCGCTTGCCGCTTGAATGTCGACTTTCAGTTGGACATCAATGGTGTGTAGGGTTGCAAAGGGGCGGGAAATTCCCGGTAAATTTCCATGGGAAGTTAGGCTGGGGAATTTTGGAAACATTCAAAACTGGAAACTATAGCTATGTAGCGTACATAGCTATAATAAGTTAGCCTCTTAAATGGTCAATGAAATGAAAAACAGCTTACATTTAGCACCTAACTTACCAGCTAGCTAGCTACTGTATGAATAGATTTGTATTTAATTTGTGCAAGTTAAACAGTAATACCATTATAGATCAAATATATTTACCCCATAATGTTATAAAAAACTTCCTTGACTTTCTATAATGGGCAGGCTCAACTGTGTGGCTTCAATAGTCTTATTCTTTGGGCTCTAAAGTGTGGCCTCCAGGGTTTAAGCAGTCATCTGTGTATGTTATGGAGGCGTGCACAGTGCACGCAGGGGGCGTGGCCTCAGTAGCCCTGCAGGAAGCAGTGCTGTGTGCATGTGATTGAGGAGTCTACTTGTATTACATCTGCTTGTTTGAGCCAAGATTATGCTACAATAAATTTTCCCCAACTATATTTAAGTTCCCAACTTTGAAAATTCCTGGAATTTTGCAACCCTAATGGTGTGAGAATCAATAACGGTAACAGTGTCAGTTGCGCGTGCGTGTGTGCATGTGTGTGCGTGTGTGTGCGTGTGTGTGTGTGTGTCGTCGCCCCACGCCGTCGTCCCACTTGGTTTTGGGAAAGAAAGCCCGTTACGCAAAAAGCTCATCGCCACAAGGTCACTGACACCACATTCTATTCATGTTTTTTTTTTGTTTTTTTTAACTCTCTCCGGCATCTTCCTCCTCCTCCTCCTCGGGGATCTGACAGGACTTTGGTGGTGGTGGGAGTGGGAGGGGGGGGGCGAGAGTTTAAATAGTGATGAAAGGGGGGAAGATGACGCCGGAGGAAGGAGGGAGGGAGGGAAGAGGAGAGCGGGAAGACAATATGGATCCAGAAGGATGAATGGAATGAGGGAAAGGAGGAGCGGGGGAAAAGAAAAATGTAAGTCAAAGGGTGAGAGTGTATAAGCCTGAGCAAATAGTTATTACCAGTCTCTGAAGGGCGGCGGCGTGAGCTGAATGGGCCCGAGCCGGCGATGGCGGCGGCGATGGCGGCGGGGCGACGTGTCACAGCCCCGCAATCTGAGTGGGGCTTAGTAAAAGGTGATGGAGTTGGAGGCCCGGGAGGAGCGCCATCACGCCGCCACGCCGCTGCACCGCCGCGCCGCCCGGATCGGTCTGAAACCCCGAAACGTGAGCACCCCAAACACGCCGCGT
>CAAKHG010032271.1:0-11094 GCA_901007715.1 Dactylopterus volitans
GTAACTGTGTTCGCTGTGACTTCCTGTGTGGCGCGGCGGCGGCGGCGGCGGCGGCGGCGGCGGCGTGGCGGCGGCGAGGTTCACGTGGCGGCCTGGATGCAGAATGGGCGGCACCCAGCGGCCTTTTGTCTGGCATTTCCCACGGAAACCCGTCAAGGATTCCTGTCTGAGCAGGTGATGGGAGCGCGGCTCCAGCGGGGGAGGGTGTGTGTGTGTGGGTGTGTGTGTGTGGGTGTCAGATGCCCCCCCCCCAGCTGTTGAAGTGGCATTCCCTGTCCCACGGCTCATCCAGCCTGTGCAACTATTTGCGTTTGCCTTTGAATGCACATTTGTCGTCTGACGAGGCAAATTCCAGCCGGGAGTAACAACGGCAGCCCGGATGTCTCAATCCTGTTTACTCCTGTTTACTGACGTCACAGCGACGTGACGGCGAGCGCCGCCGCGTCGGAACGGGCGGCAGCCATGATTTATTCCCAGCTATGCAGTGTTGCAAAATGTGAGTGTTTTCCAGGGAGGGAGGTGGGTGTGGGTGTGGGGGGGTGAAGAGAACGGTGGAGGGAGGGGTCGGGGGGTGACTCATGGCGTCACTGTTTCCCTCCTCTGAAGTCTTGTGCTTCGCGTTCTTGGCTGATTCACTCGCAGAGGTGAAAGTTTCAGCCGGGACGCCGGCGTCCTCGCACTCACTTTCTCCTTTTAAAGGCTGGTGTTCACAGTCTGCGCGTGTTTGGGGACGGGGCGGTTGGATGACCCCTGACCTCTGACCCCTGTCAGAGCTCAGCTCACCTGTGGCCAGTCGTCCCACACACTCGCGTGCTGGTGTCGACCTCCGCGCTGCCGCTCATGTGCTTAGTAAGGAACAATGCAGCAGTCACGCTGGCCTCCCACGGCGTTGGACAACAGTTGCCTCGGCGGGCCAGCGGCTGCTTTAAAGGAAACCTTTGTCGCAGCAGCAACGTGCTTGACCTTTGACCTCTCACTTGACCACACCGATCAGCCTTTAGAGGGTGTCGGCAGATATTTGCTGGAAACATGCTGGGGTGTTTTTGGGTGGGACGGACCGACTGAATGAAACGGCAGACGTGTAGCGGCGGCGTCCTGGGCTCACGTCCTGGGCTCACGTCCTGGGCTCACGTCCTGGGCTCTCGTCCTGGGCTCTCGTCCTGGGCTCACGTCCTGGGCTCACGTCCTGGGCTCACGTCCTGGGCTCTCGTCCTGGGCTCTCGTCCTGGGCTCGCGGTCAGCGCGGCGTTCACGCCGACGGTTTGTGGAACACAAGCTGTGACTCATCTGCAGATGAAGCATCACCACCCAAACATGGGAAGTGACAGGCGCTGAGAGCGCAGCGAGTCCATCACGCTGCCGCCGTGCTTTGTTTGAGAAACTCTGGGGAGCCTCAGGAGCACTTCCTCTATGAAGAGCTCGGTCTCACACGTGAAGCTCCACCACACCCCAACCCGCCGAGCCCTCGTTTCCATGGCGAACGGCTGGGTCTGCAGTTCCTTCATGACCCTGCGATGGATAACGGGGCCTCCTCGGCCCCCACGTTCTTACATCGGTTGTGCGTCTGTTGTTCCTACAGCAGGAGAAGCCTCTGGTCGTCATGGTGAAAGTGGTCTGACCAGTAGACTCCTGAGGTGCTGAAACCTCGTTTTATTGATGCAGTGACGTGAAATACGTTCAAGCTTCCGCCGGAGCGCTTTATTCTGAAAATCATGGGGATTCTCGCCACCGTTCCTGTGTTGGCCTCCTGCCCAGTCCAGCGTCTGCGTGCACTTTGACGTGACGTCATGAGTCATATGTCGGCGTGGCTGGACTCATCCGACACACCATCGAAGTTGGCAGTCATGTGACCGTCCAATCAGAGAGGCTCAGCGGGAACCTCCGGCCGCCTCATCGGCTCCAGGAGCAGAACTAAAGAGGACTTTTTAACGGGCTGCATTGGCCACATTTCTGACTCCACCCACCAAGGAGTGACATCACTGCGCTCAGCACAGCCTCCTCCCTCTCGCCATGTAAACATGGAGCTGGTAGCAGTTACGCTCTTTGGGTGACTGGCCAGAGTTTGCGAGGCGTCTCTCAGCCGCATCCTTGTCACTCGGTAGAAACTGAGCAGTTACCATGGCGACTCCTAACCACAGTGGAAGAGTCGATCCGGATCGGCTGATCCGACTGCCCCTCCCGACACTCCACTGACATCTCTGTCGATGTAGCTCTGGTTTAAAGTGGCGAGTGTCTCGGCAAACATGGCCGACTCCAGCGGAGACGATGCGGCGGCGGCTCGTCACGTCAACACTTTTATGGATTTGATAGGTTCTTTGATGGACGTCGTCGATCAGGCTGCCGGTGCAGCGTTAAAGCCCTGATGCAGAGGCAGAAGGAATGCACAGCTCATGGAAACTGATGAGCACGGCCTGGGCGGGTCCCTGAAGGCAGCGCCGCGTTGAGGCCTCAGCGGGCGTCCTTGGAGCACGCAGGAAGTCAGGCAGATTAAACATTTCGGCCCCGCTAAGTCAACACGCCTCTGCTGTGCGGCGTCGCCGTATTGTTCAGTTGTCAGCAGAGCCTCGGCTCATCGCCGCCATCTATGCTCGCCATCCATGAACGCAACAATGAGCGCTTATCTGTCTGCGCACAGGGGCTCAGCTAGCCCCGCCCACCCACCCCCACCCCACTGTCCGGCCAAACGGGGCGTCATCAGGTGAAAGAAGTGCTGGCTGGACAGAAACACGGTGGCGTCCCAGCGGCCCGATTAGCCCCGTATCTGCAGACGGGAGTTCCTCCGCATCTTTATATGTTATAGAGGAATTATTGTTAATCCTCTGTGATTGAAAGCTTTAGCAATGGTGAATATTTCTTTTGAGGATGGTCTGTGCGCGCGCGTGTGTGTGTGTGTGTGTGTGTGTGCGTGCACGTGCGGCGTGTTATCCTGGGATTTACCAGCTTGTATGATTGTCTGACCAGTCCGTTGTTGATTTGCAGGCAGGATGGAGGTCAGTGGTGGTAGCAGTAGTCATTTATGAAGCGCCGCTCTGCTGATCTGTTTAAAATGGCGTCACAATCGCTGGGCTCCGGGAATCATGCAATAATACTACCCATAATCCACCGCCCGGCCGCACAAACGTTTATTTTCATCATGCTTGAAAAGGGCCAGCGTGGAAATTGCATTCCTAATTAGGATTAAGGAAGGGGTCAGGCGGCCCGGACCAGAATGCCAAGCATTTGTAACGAGCGCCACTGATGCCATCTGTGCAGAGTGTGGCGAGGAGCTAATTCTGGCAGCCAGTGCGGCGCGATTTAGCACAGATTTTTCGTGGTGGCGGCTCCACGGAATCCAGCACAGAATTTGACTTTTGACTGCGGCCCCGAAAAAAAAAGAAGAGGAGGAAACAAAAAAAGATAACGAAGCGAGCAGAATCGGCCGCGAGAGCTCCTTCAGGCCGCAGCGCCGCCATCATGTGGACGTCCAGCATGTGTGGCATGTCGGATTGTTCGCATAGCAGAGCCGCTGTGCCGGGGGAGGCCTGCTCGCCGCGCCCGCCGCGCTCGCCCTCCTTGCCCCGCTCGCCCCGCTCATCCTGCCGGCCCTGCTCGCCACGCTCGCCCTGCTCACTATGGTCGCCCTGCTCGCCGTGGTCGCCCTGCCTGCACTGCTCGCCCTCGCCGCGGTCGCCCTGCTCATCCTGCCGGCCCTGCTCGCCACGCTCGCCCTGCTCACTATGGTCGCCCTGCTTGCCGTGGTCGCCCTGCCTGCACTGCTCGCCCTCGCCGCGGTCGCCCTGCTCATCCTGCCGGCCCTGCTCACCGTGCTCGCCGCGCTCGCCTCGCGCTTCTATCTGTTTTGACAAGTCGTCCTCGCCATCTCCCTTGCTGACCTGCGCGCCGCAAACAAGCTGCCTGCTATTTCATCATCAAGCCGCCTCGGCGTCCCACCTGAAAGAGATCCTAATTAGCAGGCTGCCGGGGTTCCGCCGGTGCTGGCAGGCGCTATAAATAGACGCCGGGCTTCGGAATGCTAACCTGTTCTCACGCCGGCGAAGAGCTGCTCACCACTGTAGTTCACTTGTAGTTGCTCACATTGTCAGAGCCGAAGCGCAGCGAGGAAGTGACACGGAAATCTGTCCCGAGTCAGCGCTCGTTAGCCTCAGAACGTCACGCCGCCGCTGACTTTAATCAAACCTGACACTTGTATATTCTCTAGCAGAGTGGAAGTGAGTCAGCAAGATCATCAGGTTTCTCGCCATCCACCCTCGGTGGCGTCGCGTCGGGTCTTCCACCTTCACGACTGTGCTTGATGATGTCACGGTGTGGGCGTGTCCACGTCCCGCTTCTCCTCTGATAGACGTCTGATGGGCTTCTTAACACAAACATGAAGAAGAAGATTTATTTTCTACCTTTTGTGATTCCACAAAGCTTCTCCACACGAGTACCACAGAAGAAGAAACCAGATCAAGTCATTCAAAGAGCAGCGTGCCATGTGACATCGCTGTTTCAGCCGGACTCTTTTTATGACGGCGCTGCAAACCTGTTGCGTTGAGCAGCGACCAGCCTGTCGGGCCGCGCTTTGATCTTCATGGCGGCAGAGACGCAACTCTGGACGCGGCGGTCAATAGATGCGGCTCCGCCTCTCCACGCGGCGAGGGGTCAATGGCGATGGTGTCCTCAGCCACAGTAGCCGTCAGCCATTGTTCCGTTTGATGAAGCGTTCATTCACTCCCACTTCCTGAAACTGTGTCACCAAACAAAGGTCCCCATTGGTGCCCATGGCTGCCGGGTCCCAGCGAAGAGGCAGCGTGACACCGGCAACGCTACTATTTTTGTACGGATGCTATTATCTCTGTGCCAACGTGTTTCACGTGAGGAAGATCATCACTCAAGAGCAACACGCCCCACTGAGGCGGAGCCTCCCTTTCACAGAGCTGCCGGCTCGAGGAGGCAGAAGATCAGACTTGGCATGAAAAATGATGAAATAAAACGTAAACATGATTTGCTTTGAGTAGATTTGTGACCGGCGTCCATGCTGGTGATGCTCGCGCTGGCGTTCGCCGCCCGCTGTTAACACGGGAAGGTGGGCGTGTCCTTTGACACGCACGCCAACATGGCTGCCTTACTTCACACATGTCTCTGCTGTGATTGGCTGTTGTATCCGTCAGTAACCAGTAAAACTGCCCAAACGTGATTCTCATTTTTGTCACAAATGTTTTTTGATCAACAATCGTGAGGGTTTGTTGCCCCGCCCTCTTGGCTGCTCCAGGTTTCCATGGAGCGACTGAGTCATTCACTAACCGCTAGCGGTAGCTATTGACGGCGTTCGCGTTGCATTCAGGAACGTGCAGTGAATCAATTACTGATAGGCAGCCAATCGGAACACAGATGAATGGCTCTATAACCACCACAGTCAACATTTGCCAACTGACGGGCTTATTGTAAATTATAGAAATGGTATCGGCCTCATAAACGTCCATCACGCTCGCTGAGGCTGCAGCATATGCGGCTTATATTTTCATAAATGCATCAAAATAACTCTGATATCTCCGGTGTTGTCAGGTGTGACTCAGCTGATCCATGCTCCTTGGTTAGTATAGGAAGTGTAGGAATCCTGTTTTCATATTTAACCAGACGTGCGGTGAAGAATGCTCTGCTGGTGATCACGGTGTAACGGTGCCTGCAGAGGAGAGAATAATCAGATCACACACACTGTTGGGTTTCACATGAAAGTGGCTGATGTGTACTTTGGGGAGAGCAACAACCTGAGACCTGACAAACATGAATATGTATATTTCCTGGACAGCAGTTTAGTCTGCGAGCGGCGTGATGCAAAGCGACGGCTGGGCTCGCCGCGCTGACCGTCGGCGTGGCGGCGGAAAGGCGGCGAGCGTGAGGTGGAAGAGTAAAAGTTGTTTTCCCTCCTCTGTGGTCCGGTCCTGCCAGCGAGTTGTACTTTGCTGCAGGTCAAAGCGAGTGCGGGCCAGATGTAGACGCTAACGCTGACGCGATGTGACAGGTTCCCAGGCATCGGGTGACACCATCACCCCCTCATCCAGCCTCTCATTGGCTCAGGCCCAGTCTCTGACCCTGCCCAGATCAGAGGGCTCAGCGGCAGTAAGGCACATGGGTCGGCCGGGCCCCGCCTGGCCTCGCCTCACCGGGCCCTCGGATAACGGCCCGCAGTGACTGCATGCTAATGCGGAATACATGAATACACAAGGAGGCCTGCTGGGTAAAGCGGCGGCGCGTTAGCGAACACCTGGAAACGAGGGCGGGCGTGCCAGCTACCTGCTGACGCCGGAGTCAGACGGTCCTCCGGGGGCGGAGCTTGCGGTGCTGTCTGGCAGGAACGCGTGAATTAATCCAATGAGACGACTCGGTCGACCATTCTGCTCGTGTTCCCTTTAGCCCCGCCCACCCTTCTGTCATGCCAACCAGCTAGCATTCTGCTAGCTTGAGCACTAATGCAAGACACTAACATACACACATATATACACGAATATACAGTTACATTCTGTAATTATATTACATTTTCATACCTGAATACTGTTTATGTAAATATGAGGTAAAACATATATGTATAATATCTTAATGAAGTCTCATATTGACATAAATGTGCATACTCTCATGCATGTTTACACATACGGTATATGAAATGTATGTGATTATATGTATTTGTAATATACTAATTCCGCATATGTGATACATTGGCGTGTGTCATTAAATAAATGTATCAGCCTGTAGGTAGCATGTATGCTAACATCAGCCTCCATACAGGCGTGTGTATGACAGCTGTTTGCGGCTCATATGCTAACATGCTAATAACGCAGCAGTAGTGATTATGGTTTATTGATGGCTCAGCGCTGCGGGGTCCCTCCTCCAGCCTCACCAGACTCAGCCGTGACCCAGATAGACGCGCCGCACTCAGCCGACCATGAATGCGGCGCTGCCCCCCGGTCAGCATGCGATTCGTTTTCATGTAGGTTTAATATAGCCGCATATCTGACGCACGTGACGTTTGCCGCCGCTCGCCGTCCATTTATGAGCCCAACAGCTGAGGGAGCGTCGTTGCGTCCGAGTCCATCCCGTCTTTGGTTGGACCGCTCGACATTCTCCAGCGCTTCGTCCTTTTTAGATTCGTCGGGTTTGTCGTCGAGGCGAGCGGCGTGCCTCCATCCACGTATCAAATATTGCAAAACCCCACGATTGATACGGCCAGCTGCCATCGACGGACCCCTTTGCTCACCGACTGGCGTATTTGGCGGAAACGCCGGCCGAAGCTTCGGCTAAAAATGGCAGGAAACCAAACGTCCGTGCTGTGCCTCGGTCGCTCGTCATCGCTGGAACTTTCACACTCGCTAAAGACCTCGTTAAAGATCGATGTGGCAGCAGGGGAAGACGCTCATGAAGCCACCAACCCAAGCAGCCAATAGGAGCAGGGCCACACGATCGGCACCATTGCGTCAAACAGCGTAAAAACCAGCTGGATGAAACGGGCGCCGCGCGTCGCCTCCACGGCGTTGGCTCTTTTGATGGCATCACCTTGTTGCGTTTCTTCTTCTATCGTGCACGCGTGGAGAAATTGCCCTCCACCGCTTGTCTAGATGCCGACACGGATCATGTAGCCGCAAACCCAAACGTGCCCATGAGTGCAATCACAGTTCCGATTGTTAATCGTGAACTGATCTAACATGAAGGAGCTGGCCGCTCCCTCTGTGACGCTGACATGGTGTTATTGTCAGGAACCAGGCCGGGGAGGTTAAAAGTGGGAGTCAGCGGAATGCTGGGAGGTTTGCGAGCGCAGCTGTGCTAACAGCGCGAGCGCCTGCCCTCACTGTCGTCATGACGGCAGGTTACCGAGGCCCGTTCACTCGCTTTCTCCCACAGAGACTGAAACAGGTGGGATCCTGCCTGGTCACTGGTCAGAGAGGGCGGGGGGGGGCAGAAAGAGGATCCGGTTACTATGGAAATATCAGTGCTATTGCTATGGGAACTGGAGCAGCAGAGCACGCCTGGTCTCGGATCCGGCTGTAATCGCCTCAGAAAGGAGCTTATGGTAATATGTGATGCTCTTATGAATTAATTTGCCCGGCTTTGTGTCCCAGCCGACATCACAGACTTCATCAGACAGGAAATTAGCATCTCCTCGGGGAGCACACGCGAGAGCGGAGCAGAGCGGCCGGCGGCGCACTTCCTGTCACCGCGGGATTCGAACCTGTGCACTCCAAGGGCCGTTTGGTTCATGCCCTTTTTGATGATATTCCCTGAGATGATTTGAGATTATAATGTAGTAGGAGTGAAGTAAGCTGGAGAACACCGCGAGCGGGCCCCCGCCGCAGATGTTTGAGCGCTGGCTGATGGCTCGGCTCAGACACCTCCGCATGTTTGTCCCCGCCGTCTCTGCCCTGGTTCCCGGCTGGGTCACGTTCCGCTGCAGGCTCCCGTTCACCTTTACGGTGCCGTGACCATGAACGCAGCGCTGCCGTTCGCATGGGACCGCAAACGTTCCCTCGAAGGGAGGGAACCTCTGCAGAGGACCTGGCTGCCGCTTCACCATCAGTCAAGCGTGAGAAGGCCGGCCGGCTCTGCAGCGTCATCCTGCTGACGGGTCCAACGACCTACGATCGCCGCCGCCAAAGAGCGCTGCCGTCTCCAGTGTGAAGGCGTCCAATCAGCATTTGGTCCAGGTCACACTGCTCTGCAGGATCCATCGGCTCCGCCTCAGATCGCCCGTGATAATGAATCAGCAAGAAGAAGAAGAAATTAGGATGAAATCATCAGGAAACTAGGAACAAAACATTTGAACATTAACATCCTTTCTCCAAGCTGTGGCGTCTGGCATCTTCACCACTGACTGTTTATTCACTGGTTGACCCGGTTCTTCGTATTTGTTGTGAGGCAGGTTGGTGAATCCTCATCTCGCCGCCGCCGCTCTCACCTTCCCTCCTCACCCGCCATGTTGTTTGGCTTTGGTATGTTGAAGGTGTTGCAGGATGCGTGTGTGTTTGTGTTGTTTGTGCAGCCATACACACAGTGATTTTCTCACTCGTGTGTATGGACGCACACGCTCCGCCCACCTCGCCGGCGAGGACGTCTCCTTGAGGTCCTTAAAGAAGCAGAGAATCCATCACGCGTGCAGTTTGTAATGTTGTCATTTTTATAAACTGTTAAAAACAACACATCAGCTGGAGGAGGCGGCGGCCTTGG
The DNA here is from genome assembly GCA_901007715.1 of Dactylopterus volitans. Classification (NCBI taxonomy): domain Eukaryota; kingdom Metazoa; phylum Chordata; class Actinopteri; order Syngnathiformes; family Dactylopteridae; genus Dactylopterus; species Dactylopterus volitans. The sequence continues at coordinate 9,193 of CAAKHG010032271.1, forward strand.
AAACTGGAGGGGTAGGTTGGGGGAGGGGAGGGCGTGGCCAGCCCACGCCGCCGTCTCAGAATAGATGAACTGCCTCACATCAGCAGCTGGTTCCCTCCCAGCCAGCGCGAGCGGCGCTCCCATACGTGACCAGGTTCAAAACAGCAACTGGTTGAAAGTGGAGAAACCGTGTGTGTGTGTGTGTGTGCGCGTGCGTGCGCACACACACGCACGCGCATGTTAAAGTTTTCTATTCATGATGGTGGCCTCACCTCTTGGGATCCAGTGAGCAGCGCCGTAGGAAGCGAGCGAGCGTGGGGAGGACGGGTAGGAGGGCGTGCGTGGGGGCGGAGACGGCGTGCGTGCATCAAGGAGGAACACCCGCCTCCCTCCACCCGCTGCATTATTCAGCGATGGAAAACCTAGGAGGACGTTAGGCAAATATTAAAGAAGTAGTGGCGGCAATGGCGGCGGCGGTGGTGGTGCCGGCGGCAGCGATGGTGGTGGCGTGCACGATTGAAACATCAACTCTGATGCAGGTTAGCTGAAGTTCCACAGCCAAGAAAATGAAGCGGGTCAGCGAGCACCTGCGCAGCGAGCAGGGCGCCAGAGGCCGTCATGGGCGGCCATGTTGGGCGTTGCGTCTTTTGGAGGAGAGCCGAGCACGCGGGTGCTCAGGGAGGAGATCCGCCGGCGTCGTGGCGCGCTCACTTCCTCAGCCTCCGTCTGGCGTGTCCCTGATTTCCAGGCCGCCGCCGCTGTTTAATATTCAATTAGCAGGAAGGCAGGAGGAGTCACGCCGGACGACACGGCAGCCGCTCCATAAATGATACATTTAATATGAGAGGCACAATGAAGGCCGCTACCTCCTCCTCCTCTTCCTCTTCCTCGTGGTCGTCGTCTTCTGAAAATGAAAACCACAGCAGCAGAGATGAAGTCACCAATGCTGAAATCCATAACTTCAATGAAGAGTTTTATCAGCTGCCCCGACTGATAGATGTCACCTCTCACATTGATAACTCATATCAATAGTCTGATGCACAGCGCAATGATATTAGACGCCTGTAGCTGATTCTGTCACCAAGAAGATATACAGTGTATAAAGTACATACAAGGGGTGTCAACATCTCTGTACACGGATGGCAAATCACAACCGTTTAGAAAAAATCAATCACTGTGTAGACACCACCTGGTTCTTTTCTCCTCCTCCTGGTTCATTTCTCACCAACAATAAAGTATTAAGGGGTGTAAATGCTGCCTGAAAGCTAAAGATGATGATATTAACTTAACAATAAATGTTCTCAGGGTGCAGTTATCCTCATACGTGATAGATACACGGGGCACGTTAGGCTGCACAAACGACGTATCGCGTATCACGTGACTTTAACTTGAGAGTGGAGGTGACGGCATCAGTAAGAAGCGGAGCAACGTGGGGCAGCTTATTTTTGCTAAAAATGGAGCTACAGGTCAGTTTTACACTTTGTCAGACCAAGCTGGCTCATTTCAGCAGCGCAGGATAAAGCACCTGCGATGGAGACGCCCCAACAAGCTGCAGGCAGAGACTGCTGCTGACAACGCTGCTAGCGCTTCACAGCCTAGCATAAAAAACTACGCAGCCAACAAACGCGACAAGGCGCCGACAACTTAATATCTGAAATGGGGGCCCTCGACATGCAGCCCGCATCAACTGTTGAAGACGACGTGTTTTTAAAGCTAACGAAACATCTGGAGCCAGGCTAGGAAGTTCCCTGCAGAGCGACAGTTAGCTCGAGGGTGTCAAAGCTCTACCAAGACTTACTTACTCAGGAGAGTGATATGTGACCTCTTAGTGCTGCGATCAATAAACGTTCGTCTGTTAACGACTTGAACGGCTTTGAATTAACGGGATTGAGGTCTATGAATATAAAGACGGAGCCCTCTATT
>CAAKHG010032280.1:11357-26174 GCA_901007715.1 Dactylopterus volitans
CAGCAAACAAATGCAGCCAATGATTGTTTGAAACTGTGTTTGCAGCTTGTGTGAGGGCCCGGGGCACCGGGGCGCCAGGGTGCCGGGGTGCCGGGGCGCTGGGGCGCCAGGGTGCCGGGGCGCCAGGGCCCCAGGGTGCCAGGGCGCCAGGGTCCCAGGGAGCCAAGGTACCGGGGCGCCAGGGTCCCAGGGAGCCAGGGTGCTGGGGTGCCTGGATGCCAGGGTGCTGGGGCACCAAGCTACCTGGACGGCACCCTAGTGGCACCCGGCACCCGAGTACCCAGGCGCCAGGACACCTGGACGGCAGGTTTCCAGGACACCAGGGTGCCGGGGTGCCGGGGTGCTGAACAGCGGCCTGGTTGGGGACAGTTGCTTTGTGTCATCAGCGGCGATAAAGGCACCGTTGTTGAAGCTCCAACGTGCTGATTCATGGGAGTGACAGCGGATCAGCTGACAGAGGGAGCGCTTGTTAAATGACAGGGTCCTCTGTATGTCAAGCAGAAGACACACACACACACACACACACACACACACACACACACACACACACACGGAGCAGTTCCTGTCCAGACACTTTTGTACCATTGTGGTTGTCCATTAAGTGTGTGTGTGCTTGTAAATGTGTCACTTGGTGTGCAAACTCAACACAGTGTCAGCGTGACCTTGCTTCACGGCATCATGGTTCATGTGGAGCTTCACTGTCTTCTAGCTCGGTGTTTGTGCTCTCCCACCTCCTTTAGCTGCTAAATGCTGCGCTGTGTTTGCAAGCTAGCTGCTAACTGAGCGTCTGAACCACAGATTTGTGGAGTTTTTCCTCTGAGAGCAGCTGCCTGCTGCTTTGAAGCTTTTCATGAGGTTTGGGTTCAGGTTCGAGCAGAGACGAGTAGAGCCTCACCAGCAGCCTCGGACGACGGAGGCCTGCATGGACCTCCAAAAGCCTGAAGAGCACGTGTTGCTAACAAAGAGGAACAGAGAACTGAGTCCAGCGACCCCCCAACATGTGGTCTTATCTGACCATCCGATCAGCTGCGACACACCCTTAACTCAAGTAACCCGAACCAACCGGCGGGGGGCCCGCTGGATTCTCAACTAAACTGGACGAGGTCCGTTGAGGTTAGCCCCAAATGATGGCATCACTTCAAAGCTTATAAACCAGCTAACACCCAAAAATCTCTGCTTCTGGCATGGATGGCCATCACAGTGTGTCCACCACAGCTTCTGGCTGGGACACCGCTGACGCCGTGGATCCTTGCTGATGGAAGTGACCCCCCACCCCCACTTCTAGGGTCAGGACGATCGTCCCCCTGTGGCCTCGCGCGTTAACTTCCTCGCCGGCCGAGCGAACTCCTCCCCCCTCATCAGTGCTAGCAAAGCAGATATTCCCTGGTTTCTTGACCTCGGCTTGAGCCTCTCGGCGGATGCCTGTGCACACCCACGGCTGCCAAGTCAGGTGACTACGAGCCCTACTGGCTTCAGGAAGACCAAGGATGACAACCAGCCTTCCTCTTACGTTTGCTAACTCCCTGCTGCACACCACAATTAGCTCACCTCACCAGATATCAGCCGCCGCGCCAAGAGGACGATAGCCGCCGGCAGTTGCTAGCCAACGCCGCCTCACCAGGACAGACCGCCGCACCTCAACTGTGTGAGTAAGAGGCTGGTAGCTCTGGGCAGAGCTCAGTCTGTCCTGTTTTACAAGTGTCATTGGCTGTTCACGCGACGTGGACCCACGTGGACCCACGTGGACCCACGTGGACCCACGCGGACCGCCGCGTCCTCACCGTCGCAGCCGCCTCCCACATCAGTGCGTGCTGTGCTAATTAAAGGTCAGATTTACGCCACAGATTAGCTGAGCCAGTGAGTTCTGTGTAGCACGTACAGGTAGTGGATCCGGTTGGTGAGCCCCAGAACGGCGCCGCTCAGCCCTCTTTCTCTTTTTCACTCTCTTTACTAACCACTCGCACACATTCCACACACACACACACACATATGAGTGTGTGAGAGTGTGTGTGAGTGAAGCTTCCCCCTCTTTTGTCTGGTCAAGACTTGAACCGACTTGGTCAGCTGCCATTTTGTTTCACCCCCCTGCGTCCGGCCCACCCCACGCATCATGGCCGCCATTTTGTTCGCCCCACTGCTGTTAATAAGTCCTGTTCTGCTGTGAGAGAAGGTCCTGCGCTGCTCGTGCTGCTCGCGCTGCTCGTGCGCTGCGATCTAAGCCGGCTGACGGGCTCGGTGCCCACCGCCGCTCTTCAAATGACAATATCGCCTGAATGTTGACAGTTTGAGATGAACATCTTTGAAGACTGATTCCACTCGTTTGGTTATTAGTACGATTTGATTTCAATTCATTAGGCCTTATTAATTTTCAGTCATCTTCAGTCTTTAGTAAAGATCACTAATGACCAAATGTTGCTCCTAAGATGCACAGCAGCCGTGTGTCCCGTCTCTCATCATCTTTAAAGGGGGGCTTCATGGCCACGGTCACTGCAGCGCAGCAGCCCGGTTGCTCCTCTCACCACCTTTAATTGTGTCCATGAGTCCTCCTGAGATGAGGAACAAGTGCTCAAAGGAGGAGGACGCAGGCTACAGAGCAGAAGAAGAGGAGGGAATGAAGTGGAAGAGGGAGCAAGAGGAGGAGGAGGTGGAGATGCTGCACCGCAAGACAAATGACCTCTTAATTACAACTGTAGCTGCCAGCGGTTTACTGTAAGGAACATTACACTGACCAGAGCTGAGAAGAGGAACACAATGTCCAATAACCATATATATATGTATATATATACATATATATGTATATATATATACAGGAGACCAGGAGAGTGTTTACCTCTGGACCAGCTCCAGTCTCCCTGCAGCTTCCTCTTGGTGAGTTGAAAACATCACAGCTGGCAGAGACTGCAGCGGCCCTGTGATGAAGGTTGGTCGGGGGCCTTCACAGGCGCCGCCGCTGCGTAACCGGCAACCGATGCAGACAACGAAAAAACACCTGGTTAATCTTCTGGAACAGAATCACATGTGGGTATGTGGGAAGCATTTTCAAGCACTAACATCTCACGCTGGTCCACAGCAGCCGTGTAGAGTCACGCGGACGTCACGCAGACGTCACCTTTAGTCCCTCCTACTTGAGATTTGATGCCCTTCATCACGCTCAGCCATGTTTGCTCGGGTCTTCTCGCCAGATTTCAGCGAGCTGGAGAAGGAGAAGGAGAAGGAGAAGGAGAAGGAGAAGGAGAAGGAGGCCCCGCACTGACGCCCTGCTGGCGTCCTGACTGGCGTGAGTGATGTTTCCTTCCTCTGCAGCTCAGACGCCGAGTGTCAAACATGTGGCCGGCGGGATTTATCAGTCCATCTGCGGCACAACCTGCAGCGCCTGAGCGGGGCCTCCACGCCGCTGTCCCACTCAGTAATGTGATTACTGCACATGTCATGTCAGTTTTCATCCCGATCAACATGCTCAGAATTAATCTTGGCATAAATCTGGATTTTGGCAGCCCGAATCTCCAACAACACATGCTGGAAAACACACACACACACACACACACACGTACACACACACACGTGCACGCACACAGCAGGAAGCTCACACACTTGTCATGAGCGCTAATGCTTCCAGGCTGGATCTTACTTACATCAGACAACATCGCGTATATTCTAAACATGAGAACGTTTTTCCTAAAACAAAATACAAAATTACACATTAACGAGATTGTGAAAACTGTAACTGGAATCCCCGTCCCAGGGTCCCGACCCTGCAGCCAATCAGGACGCAGCCGACGGCCACGTCTGGCCGCCATCTACGTCGTGAGACTGAATGACTTGTATGAAACGTATGAAGAGTAGAAAAATGGCACCACTCATCATATCAGACGTTTGTCTAAAATGTCGTCATCATTGCGTGATTCGTGCCCTAAAACATGCTGTGACCTTCACCTTTGACCTCTGAGTTGACAGTTGTGCCAAATTTGAAGACTTTCCCCCCCAGACACGAGACTGGCTTGGACTCATCGATACCATGCCGCCGCCGCCGCCGCCGCCGTGGAGGCATGACAATGGTCACAAAGACTGTGGCCATCATCCACTTGGGAGGAGGAACTGAAATCTGAAGGTGAATCCTGGTGAGACCAGGAGGGGCTTCCGTTGCTCCCCTCCTGCCATCGTGTTTAACATGGTGAACATGCGTTTAGCGAGGCTGCTCGGTGCCACATGGTTGATTGATGGCGTGAGAGCAGCGCCCACCTCCGCCGCTCTGCTTGAACATGGCGAGCCCGAGAATGAAGGCAGGGTCATTCATTAAACATGGCCGTCTAAAAATAAAAGCCTCCTTTCACCGGGGCGGCTCCCTTTAATGTGGGCCACAGTTCTTCATCTGCACATGAGAGAGATTACATGGAAGAGGAGGAGGAGGAGGAGGAGGAGGAGGAGGAGGAGGAGGGTGCTCTTGATCAAGCAGACAAGACTGCTTTCAGGTCGGGCTCCTGCCTGACCTATGACCTTCCTGTTGGTTTTACCTTGAATGGGCATAAGGGTTTATCACGTCGGGCACGATCGCGTCGGACACCATCACGATCACGTCGGGCACCATCGCGATCGGGCACCGGCACGATCGCGTCGGGCACCATCACGATCACGTCGGGCACCATCACGATCACGTCGGGCACCATCACGATCACGTCGGGCAGCGTCGCGTCGGGCAGCGTCGGGCACCCAGACCTCTCAGTAAAGAAAAAAACCAAGACAATGCTTTCCGAGTTGGTCCTGATGAGCGTGGCCCGACGGGTGTGAGAATGAGCGCATGGATGGCTGCGTTCCTGTGCTGGTGCTGAAGGCACTGACCATCCGGTATCATTGACGTTTACCATTTGCAGCTGTAACGTGGAGAAACACTGAAAAAAACGTACCAGAGTGAGTTCACCTTTCATAGGAAGTAAAATTAAGTAAGCAAAGTAAGAAATTTAGCTGATACACGCGACACGTGGAGCTGAACGACGCTACACTACATGAGTTAGTAGAAATAGGTCTCAAATAGGCCATTAGCAGTCCGAGGAGGTCTGCGTTTTCTTAGAAGTGTTCACTTTTTTACCCAGCAGTGCGGCCTGACTGTCAGGTCACAAAATAAAACACTCAACTTGGTGAAACACCAGCTGACAGGACATTCCTTGGTTATTTCAAAGCTGTAGTAACTTAAGTTTGGCAACAGCTTTAGCCATGGGGTCAACTCGAACCGGCGGTTTTGGGGGGAAGGAGGGAGTGGAGGGGGCTTTCTATGAGTGTGCATATAGATGAGTCGCGGTGCTGACCAGATCTACCTACTAGGACCTCAGCGTCAGGGATTATCAACGCCAACACCACATGGGATTTGTCAAAACTCCAGAACTGAATTATTCTAGACCAGTGGGTCCCGATGTTAGACCTGGAAGCCCTCCACCCTACTTGTCTTAGATGTCTCCCTGCAAAATACGGCCTGAAGGTGGGAAGTGGCCTGTGGATCATCTCCATTGGCCCCTTGACTTCCTCAGAGAAAGAGCCCCTCAGAAAACACGGCAGTAGTTTGTTAATAATTTTCAAGGTTGCCGATGACAACAAGTCTGTGCTGCTACTTCAGATGGTTCCAACAGAAGGCACTGACTACCATAGTTACGGGTGCTGAGCAACAGAGGGTGGCGCTGCAGATCCCACATATTTATGCCAAGGTCAAGTGACAAGTCATGAACTGACCTTTTTTTTTTTATCACACTGTCACGAGCTGCACATGAAAACATATCTTTGGTGACCTTGGGAAGCCTCAACAGAAGGAGAGAAGACTGGTCAACAGAAGCTGATGGAGGCAAACCGGCTGCTTGGTCCGAGTCCGACTGGACATCGCTGCAAGCATGACGAGACTTCCGCCAGAAACAAGGGCGACTCATGATACCACATCTCAGCTGCCGCCCTGCTTCCGGAGAACATTTACCCCTCCCTCTGGACCAAAATCACCAAGGACACCATGGGAGGCTGCCCTCAGGTGGGCTCACTCACGAACACGACTTACTGGAGGAAAGAGACTTTAGCAAGTTCACGGTGTTAAATTGATAAAAACGCTCAGATAAAGCATCACCACAAGCTTCTTGTTCTTCTCGGTCTTCACCAGCAAACTTTGACCCTCTTCTCATTATTCATCCATCCATCATCCTCTCAACTAACTCCTCCTTGCTTTGGTGCTTTTCGCATTGTGGTTCAGTCCCGTTGCCTCCATACCCTTCTAGAAGATTGAGTCCAGCATCGGTTGGTATGAAGACGTCCTGAAAGAGCGCGGGAACGTTGCTATGCATGTTTCAGTCAAGAGTCTGATGGAGCCTTCGAGCAACCGTGTGATTACCAAATTCAAAACCAACAAAGAAGGTTCCAGAGACAGCGCTCCCGCTCTGGCTCTGAGGTGACTGTCTGCAAGGTTCTTCCTACAAACGGAGAAGAGGACTTTCACTTCCCTCCGTTTGGATGTGCGAATGAACAACTTTAGCACAAGTATCAGGTAGCTACTGCTCAGGTCACTCTGGAAGAACCTCAGAGAGCAGCAGGGAGCCCGACTGGAGCTGACGGGCTCGTAAACCTTCCCAGAAGGTTTCTGAGGAGATCACATGGTTGACATTTCCAGACCCGTCGGACGCCATTTTGGAGGAAAGTTTGGGAAAATTGCAGACCTGAGGAGAGGAGAGGAGGAGGAGTGGAGGGGGGCCAGGGGGGGCGGAGGAAGCCGAAGAAGAAGAGAGGAGAAGGAGGACAAGGAAGGAAGCGAGAGGAGGGATTAACAGAGGGAGAAGTTTGACACGACTGCAGCTCGGCGGGCTGCTGGAGGAGGCAGGAGCGAGCGGCGCGGCGCGGGGCGGTGCGGCGCAGTGCGGGATCCGAGTTGGGGATCCGAGTTGGGGATCAGGCGCTCCGGGTCCGGCTCGAGTTCAGGCGCCCTCGGGCTGAAGTTTGCGGTCTATTCTTGGAGACTCGGCGGCTTTTGCAGCAGCCTGCGCGGGGAACTGGGTGTTTCCACGCGCAGTTTGGTGGGTGAAAGCGAGGGTCCCACTTTAGGAGCCGCCGCCGCCGCCGCCGCCGCAGCCGCCGCGAACCCGCGCGGCGAGCGCCGTCACGGGGAGCCGCTCCGGCGGGGAACGACGACGCGGACAGTCGCTCTGCCTTCGCGGGCTCCCGCTCGAGCTCCGCGCTGTTACTTTAACCGGGTTTCGCCACTTTCCCCCGGAGACTCGCTGTTGTTACCTTGGCTGGACGTGTCGGGTTCCCTCTGGAGGTTCGTCGGTGGGAGTGCGAAGGGAACTCTGCCGTCGTGGAGGGATTTTCTTCCGCCGCCTCTCGGAGCGGTGACAGCGCGGACAATCGATACATCCGTCCCGGGAACGGAGTGTATGCGGTGAACACAGAAGTAGCTCCCACCCGAGCCGAGCCAGACCCAACCATGCCAGTCAGGAAGAAAGGTAAGTCGCCTGTGAAGCGGCTAGCTAGCTAGCTAGCACGGCTAACAGCTACCTGCCGGGACAAACTCAAACTAACAGCATCGTCTGAAGGCGCGTAACTGCCAGCAAACACAGCGAGACTCGCGTAACTCCGGCGAGGGGGCACCGTTGTCGTTTTGGCCACGCCGAACCGGTCCGCGCCGGTCCGTGAAGTGAGTTAAAGTCGGGTTAGCCGGTTAGCCGCTGTTGCTAACCAAGTTGTAAATGGGGCACCTTGTCTGGAGACGAGCCCAACTAAAAATAAACTCTGGTGTTCATGAAAGATTCACGAGGTCTCATGTCGGAGTTTGACTGTAAAACCAAGCAAAAACATAGTTTTAATGCCGAAAACCACCAGAAACTTTTACATGGTCCTCCTGAAAGAAGTGGGATTGTGTGTAAAAGTGCCAAACTGCCAGTGACCGGCAACCAAACTGGACTCAAGTCACAGAGGAGGCCGATGGTTTCGGTCCGATGCCAAGTAATAGAGGCCGATATCGCTGATGACGAGTAACAGAGGCCGATATCGCTGATGACGAGTAACAGAGGCCGATATCGCTGATGACGAGTAACAGAGGCCGATATCGCTGATGACGAGTAACAGAGGCCGATATCGCTGATGACGAGTAACAGAGGCCGATATCGCTGATGACGAGTAACAGAGGCCGATATCAGTGATGCAGATACTTTTTAATCAGTAAATGAGATGACTTTTTTTTCAAGGCTAGTAACAAAAGGACGTAATTTGTTTTTGTAATTTTAAAGGGACATGTCATATCAAATTAAAGTGCAAATAAAACAAATCTAACTGCTGTGAAACTTTAATTTCTACTTCAGGTAAAACCAGCATTCTTACCTTTGAAATCAAAACTTAAATTTGTCCAACACAACATGATAGAATGCTACTACTGTTTTTTCCTTCAGCCTCAGCTGTGCTTTGTGAGTATATCAAATTTCAGTCATTGAATGAAATGATGGACGATTAGTTTTGTTAAATCTAAGCTTTCATCTATTTTCCTGATTGCGCAGCGTGCGAGCTGGACTCTGGCAGACACGATGGTACTTGAAGGCACCGTTGTTCCCTCCACTGAGATATGAATCGTGACATTATTGTGAACCTCCAGGATGGAAATGACATCATGAATGTGTCAGCAAAAGGATTCATGGCCATCTGTCTACCTGTCTACCTGTCTATCTGTCTGTCTGTTTATGTCCACAGTGTCTGTCTGTGTCTACTCGGATCGACATATATTGATTGCATTCAGCCATTAAACACACCATTTACATTTGTATCAACATAAAACTACTGAAATATGATAAGACATTTTTATTCCTCATCTTTTTTCAGTAAAAAATGTCACTTGTGGAAAAAAATCCCTCCATTCTCAATAAAGTGCCTCATTTCTCATGCTTAAATGCACATTTTTTTTAATCACTCAACTTGAAGAGCAGCAATTTTTGATCTACGTTTCCACTTTGCCAATATGAGATTTTTTTTTGGTATCTGAAACGTTTAATTCAAAATATCGGTATTGGCTTCAGAAATCTAGTGTCAGTAGGGCTCTACTATGTATTCATCTCATCTCATCTCATCCCTGGTCTCACCTGTACTTCTTGCTGTTGTCCAGATGCTCAGCGAGCCTTGCTGCTCCTGCAGGAGTACCGGGCCAAGCTCAACCAGGCTGAGGACCGGCAGCTGCGGCACTCCATCCAGCGGGTCATCGACATCTTCCAGAGCAACCTCTTCCAGGCGCTCATAGGTACCGTCGCCTCGGTGGCACACACTCGGCACCGGGTCTCCTCACGACCAGGAACCATGCAAGCGCTCGCTCACGCGGCGTCGCATAACTCAGTCAGCCAGGAACCCTGCGAAGGTTTCCGTCCGTCCGTCCGTCCGTCCGTCCGTCCGTCCGTCCGTCTGTCCGTCCATCAGAGGGGCTGGTTTATGAATCATTGGAGGGGTCAAAGGTCAGTCGCGTGAAGTGGTGCTGGAGTCATACGAACTTTACCGTCAGTCATGTATGTTAATAACCGGTGGGGTGCACTGACGGTCAGTCATGTGCCTGGCTTATCTCCTTGTGCTTGCTAACTCGGCGGCGCCGCTAACATCTTCCAGAGTGTCCAGGATTAACGTGCTCACATGTCGAGTGCTTATTGAATTCATCAGCGGCGCTCCGGCATGTGATGTTGACGTGGTGTGGTGGGCCGGGTGGGGCGTGTGGCGGGAATGGGCGTGGCGGCGTGGCGTGAGGTCATTCACCCTCAAAAACCAATGACAGGCAGCCAACGTTAACCACTCCCCTGCAGTGAGCCTGTGCTGCTGTACGAGTGGATTCCAGCAGGGGGAGCCGTCTCCATTACTGAGCTCAGGTTACTGGTTATTTTTTCAGAGGAGGATTACCAACAGTGTTGAGATTAAGTCAGTCACACTTAAGTGGATTGTTTTTAGCAATTTTTGTTTTTAGTGTCACTTTTTTTTCTAACAAACCAGAATCTGAGCTGCTGATCTGATGATGGATGTAAAAAGAGTCACAAATGTTACGTTTAACGTGATGCTAGCTCGAAGAAGAGGAACGCAGTCCTCCCAACGAACCATCATGCTAATGTTAGCTCAAAGAGGAACGCTGTCCTCCCAACGAACCATCATGCTAATGTTAGCTCAAAGAGGAACGCCGTCCTCCTTACGAACATCATGCTAATGTTAGCTAGCAGAGGAACGCCGTCCTCCCAACGAACCATCATGCTAATGTTAGCTAGCAGAGGAACGCCGTCCTCCTTACGAACCATCATGCTAGTGTTAGCTAGCAGAGGAACACAGCCATTAGACATATACATTCATGATTGAGTCGTAGTGTGGCATTTCCTTGAAGATGTTGCCTTGGTGAGCTCATAATGCAGTGGAACACTGCTGGACAGAGGAGCCTTTGGATCTCCACCCCCTGAAGCAGATGGAGGTCTTTGGAATCAAGTGTTAATGGAAAAGCAGCTGAATCGGTTGAAGAGGAAGAATCAAGTGTTGGTTGACTGGATTCCTGTGGTCTCCTGAGCTTGTTTTTCCCCCCGCAAACATTCAGCACAGGTTGCTGCTATCAGCATTTGCATCACTAATTGGAGAAGAGCAAATCTTCGGGTTGCTTCCTGTTCTCCTAATCCTTTCTTTGAACGAACGGTGAAGCTGAAGGCCCTCAGATGATCTCCATCAGCAGGCTCTCATCTTGCGTCTCAGATCTTCTCGAGTAGATGTGGATCAGCCATCCAGGGATCAGAATTTAAACCGACCAGCAATGAATAATGCAGCACTGGGTCGGCAGTCATCACGACGGAGAACGTCTCTGCGCTCGGTCTGGAATCATCATGAAGGAGAACGTCTTTGCATCCAGTCTGCAGTCATTCAGGATGGAGAACGTCCCACTGCTACGTCTGCAGTCATTCAGGATGGAGAACCTCATGATGAACTTGAGCAGAATGTGCTTTCTTTGGTCAGCAGCCGGCCATTAAAACCAGTCAAAGAAGAGCTCTCATCTAGACGAGCTGTGACCACATGACGTGTCGGACCTGAAGGAACCTGCTCCGCTTGCTGTAGACGTTTCATACAACTGAGCCAGCTTCAGCACTGAGTGAGCTCCTGGATGAGCTGCTGAACCAGCACTGGTTCTGGTGCTGATGTGGAGCTCGATGACCATAAACGTGGCGTCCTCAGACCCCCTGGTGTGCGCTGGTCACACTCACCCTGACGTCCCAGCCTCTGAGGGTTTGTGATGATGCCAAACCCCTGAACAGAGATGTGTGCTGCGGGCCGAGCTGGTTGTAATCCCCCGTGGACACGGCGATTACGCCGGTCCATAATCCCGCCCTCCCTGCGTGGCCGCTCAGCGTTGGCGGTGCCTTCACACTGGCCCGACTTCTCTCGGAAAAACAGATGGCACCCATTGAGTCTTTCATGCATGTCCCCGATGAAGGTTTGAGCGAGGCTCTGCTGGCTCCAGGTCGTGGTTGTTGTTGTCACCTGCAGCAGATGGCGCTCTGCTGTCATGGAGAAGGGCGGCGCCGGCATCTTCACCGGAGGAAGGAACCAGTTGTCGTGGGCAGCGGCTCAAAGCTTTTTGGCTTGTTTAAAAACAAAACAACCCTCAGGACCCATGAAAGCCTTTGACGTGGTTCGGATGTTTTCAGGTCTTCGTCTCGCCGCCTGATCCACCTGCTCACTTCCAGCAGAACCGCTGGAACGTGGCGGGACACTGAGACGAGGCGTAGAAATACAGATAAGTCACAGACCAGCTGAGGGAAGCAAACGGTCAAAAAACATGATGACATGATGAAAAGCTACAAAATCTTATCTCACAGGTGTAACGGGCATCCTAGATCAGAGAATGAGGTAAGAAGCAGTGTGTTTATTCCATTTTCTGGTCCGGTACTTTGATAAGAAGCAGTAAGACCAGGCAGCCACATGGTCAGCCACGCTGCCGAGGACCCTTTGCACCGTCCACATTTGTGCCTTTTTAATGATGACATCTTTATTTACGCTGCTGCTGTCAAAACTCTGCAGAACCATGCAGCCTCTCACTCTGCTGACAGCACACACACACACACACACACACACACACACACAGGCGTTCACACACGTTCTCCTGTTACAGTGTGAAACAGAAGGGATCAGTCTGTGCGCATGGTAACAATGTCAGCGTTACACTGTCCTGTTACATCGGCTGACATGGATTCAGTTTTACCTGGAAACATGAGCCGCTCGTCCCAGCGGGTGCAGGCGTCCGGCCTGATCAGCTGATCGCTTTAGCACCAGCCAGCACAGGATTTAAAGTTGCGCAGGTATGTTTTCCAAAGAAGAACATAGAACCTGTCCTAACGTGTGATAGCGGTGCTCATGGTGCGAGATATTCATGGTATGATGCCTCGTACTGACCGTAGACATCGTTTTTATGGCTATCAGTTATCATATCATTATTTGTGACATTATCATTGATGGTTCCAACATTACCATTGTTGATTATATTAACAGTATGAGTCACATTATCGGTATTACCAGGTTACAAAATTGCCATTATGACAGTGTCATTGTTGGTTACAGTATCATCGCTGTCATCGTTGGTTATGGGGCTATTTTTGCTTACAGGGTCATTACTAGCTGCTGGGTCACCGTTGGTTATGAGGTTACCGCTGGTTATGATGTCACCGTTGCTTTTGGTATCATCGCTGGTTACGCTATCATCATTGGTTACAGGATCATCTCTTATCGGTGGTTACGGTGTCAGTAGTGTCATTACTGGTTATGGGGTCATTATTGGTTACAGGGTTAATCAGTATCAGTGTCGCCATTGGTTACGGGGTCCACAGTGTCATCATTGGTTACGGGGTCATTATTGGTTACGGGATAATCATTGATTGCGGTGTCATTATTGGTTACGGGGTCATCGGGTTCATCCTGGGTTACAATATCATTGGTGCCACTATTGGTTATGGCCTCATCAATTGCAACATTACCATTGTTGGTTATCAGTATTAGTTCTATTATCATTATTATCAGTTACATAAATATCATGATTATGGTATCATGGTTGGTTACGGGTTCGTTAGCTAAGCTGATGTCCGTCATGGACAACACCTCGCCTGCTGCATCAGACCGTGGAGGGTTATCGCTGCACCCACAGTGGAGGAAGGAGCGGCACCTCGCAGCTTTCAACGCCACTGCTGTCAGACTGTAGAATGTCGAAGTGCAGTTATTTCCTCTCCCACGATTTCAACATCTGAATAGAACCTGGGATTGTATTTCTTGCGTTGTGTTTTGCCCCCGTTCTTCCTGCACTCCTCTTGCATGCATGCATGCACTTTTGGCCTCCTCTTCTGTGAGCTGCTGTAACAGGTGAATTTACGGGTGGTTACGCGGTCATCGCTGGGTATGGGATCCTCGCTGTCATTGCCTGTTACGGGGTCATAGGTGCCTTATTTGGTTACGGGGTCATTGCTGGTTGCGTAGTCATCGCTGGGTATGGGATCCTCGCTGTCATTGCCTGTTACGGGGTCATAGGTGCCATATTTGGTTACGGGGTCATTGCTGGTTACAGTGTCACCACTGGTTACGGGGTCATAGGTGCCTTATTTGGTTACGGGGTCGTTGCTGGTTGCGTAGTCATCGCTGGGTATGGGATCCTCGCCGTCATCGCTGGGTATGGGATCCTCGCCGTCATTGCTGGTTGCGCTGACCCTCGGAAGAATAAAACCAGACTTTGATATGAGAACGTTGGATGGAGGGTGAAGTGACGGCGTTTCCAAATGGCGGCGTGCCGCCTGGACTTGTGCCTGCGTTTGTGGCCTGATGGCGGCGAGCGTGGCGGCGTCGGCGTCTGATCCGTCCCTGGAGCTTCAGTGCCCTGCTGATGGTTGGCTCCTATTTTTAGTCGTTAAAAAGGACGTGGACGCGTCTCAGCTGCTGATGTCAACATGAAAGCCGCGCTGATGCCTCCTTCCTGTCAGCCGCTTCCTGTGTGGTTCTGCTCGCGTGCATCACCGACCGCGGCGGCTCTGAAGTGGCTGCGCTGCACGTCAGCTCCAGCTTAAGGGTGACGGGATTAGATTTTAGTGCTCCAAAGGTCAAAGGTCACCGTGACATCACAGAACACGTCTCTGGCCATAACTCCTAATGTTCTTCGTTGATTAGAACAAACTTCCTCTCAAATGTCTGAAAGGATGAAATCATATGACAGTGCGACATTTTGGGTCTAAAAGGTCAAAGGTTAATCTCTCCGATTTATCCCATTTTGAATATTTCCGGAGTGTCACTGTGACATCACAAAACATGCCTTTGGTCATGATTCTCATCTGCTGACAAAGACATTATCATAAATAAATGATTAAATGACACTGTGTTTCCAGAAGGTCAGAGGCCACGGTGACATCCCCACGGTGACGTCACCACGGTGACGTCCCCACGGTGACGTCACCAGGCACGGCTCTGGTCATAACTCGCATCACGCTGATAACATTCAGACGCACGTCTGTCAGGACGAGATGATGACGTGATGGCATGTTTCTACTCTGAACACACGTCATGCAGCCCGTTCAGAGTCGGACGACGCGGGGATGGACAGGTGTGGATGTTAGCCGCGTGCTGATTGGCTGCTGGAGGCAAACGACGGCAGGGTGGCGAGTGCAGCTGCAGATGCGCTGCGAGAGTGTCGCACAGTGTTGGAGACAAGTTATTAAATAATTGAAGTAATTATTTCCAGCAGAGTGATCTGAGGTTGCCTTGGAAACGCTGATGTCCATTCATCAATCTTTAATGACAACAACAAAATGGAGATATTCTTGACTGTTTTAACTATTT
>CAAKHG010032287.1:0-14949 GCA_901007715.1 Dactylopterus volitans
TCTATCTATCTATCTATCTATCTATCTATCTATCTATCTATCTATCTATCTATCTATCTATCTATCTATCTATAAGGTCTTCTCTTCACATAGAGCAGAATTGGGATTTGTTCTAAGTGGTTGAATGTGATGTCTTAATACCAACAGGTTATATGAGTCTCCAAAGAAGCACGCGTCTGTGGACAATGAGTCTGCTCTCGGATGGTGTCGACACGTCCTGGATAACCCCAGCCCCCAGGTGGAGGCAGCATGCCGCCTACTAATGAGCAAGCTGGAACAAAGTAGGCAAGCAGCACTGGCTCACTCACTGTCCTGCAGACACTTGGCGACTGAGCGGTGACAAGCTTCCCCCCCACCTGCTCTCTGTCCTGTCAGGATCAAGCAGTTCTGGCAGCCGTCGCTTCTACAGGTGTCCTGCCGCCTTCCATCAGACCGACATGGCGTCCGGGGATTCTCCTCTGAGACAAACGCCCATCAACACAACACACGACACCTCGGACAGTTTAGGTAATGCAACAGCTCGTGCAACAGGAGCTTATTTATTCTTTTTGGGAAAAAAAAAAAAATCCCATCCCTTAAGGTAAATATTTTTCACACGCTGAGAGCGCCAATAATCTGAATTGTTTTTTTTATATCGTATATTTTAAAAACACGTCTTGCTCTTAAAACCTGCGTAGATAACACTGAGCTGAGCGGCTCCCATGACTCCATGACCACCAGCTACAGACTGCAGGACATCACGGATGTGCACATTATGGCCCGTTTACAGGAAGCCAGTGAGTCTTTTTTTTTTTTTAATGATGTAATGCACAAATACTCAACAAATGTTCAACAGAGATAACGTTGCATGGTACTTTTCAGGTTTGCGACAGGACTACATTTCCATGCCAGCCAGTGCTTCGCTAATAGGAGGCCCAGAGTCGCCAGTAATGTTTCCATCTTCTTTCAACCTCACATTTGAGAATACAGAGCGTCAATTTTGTACCTGAGTGAGAGTAGTCACACGGCAGCTATTTACACCCAGAAATGCCTCCGATCTTCACAAATAGCTTCCAAGTGAATTAAGGGAGCAGTTTGAGGTATATTAATTGTGTATTAATGGTTTGAACTCAACATCTTTCAAACCAGGACATGGGAATCTTGTGTTAATGATTGTTCACATATTTTTAGGCTTAGCTGACCTATTATTTGTCTTCTCTTAAAAGATACGTTTTCTGACCAAGTTTGGTTAAGTTTAGGCAACAAAACGACTTGGTTAGGTTCAGGTGTGACTTTCTGCCAGAAAACCTTAGGGGCAAACATCTCCCATGTGCAACTAGCATTGTAGGCTATGGGCACCTGGGTGCAAATAGTATCTGCCCTGAAACTACTGATGTCGATGACTCGACTCCAAGAGATAAAGCTGAGACTTCATTTCGCTCTTGCTGGCAGCCGTGTCCGTCGTTCCGTCGCCAGACACCAGCGCTGGCAGATGAGCAGAGCTGCGCCAGTCCAAGGCTGGCGAGACTCAATCAGCAAGTCACCCAGTTCAAGCTGCTTAAACGTGCTCAGAATCAAGGTACGCCGAGCGTTCATGGCTTGCCCTCATTATCTGTGCTTTTGGTCAGACATCTGAAGACATTTTAGATTTAAGTTTCAGTTCACGCGCTGCTGCTCTGCCAGAGGCTTCAACAGGTTTAAGATCAGTCTCTGAACGCGAGCAGCATTTATGGGGCCAAATTCATGTGCGTGAACAAAGGTTGTCACAATGTCAGAGTTTCACTTCAAGGCCAAAAGAATTCAGTTGTGACATTATCAATATATCTACAGTAATTTGAATAATATAATTATGCCATCTAAGTGAAATTTATCCTAAACTTATTTTTACTGTATGTTTTATCTTTTTTGGACTACAAATAAAAGTGCTGGTATCTGAAGGGATATCAGAAACCATAAGCACACAACAGCCTAGAAAAGAACATTTGCCCTTGATTAAGGCAAGTTTTTTTAATTTATTTTTCTTTACTCAAGGAAGAACAGACACAGTGCATGTTGATCGTAACATTTCCATGTGAATATGCAAGATTATAGCTAGTGGCTAATTTCCTTAAATCTCTGTGGGCAGGTTGATGTTAAGTACAATAGCATTTAAATAAATGAAGAAAAGAAAGACAGAGAAAAAAATAGATAACAAAAGTGCAGTAGTCCGACAGATATTGTGCATTTAGTGCATTTCATGCACAGTTGCAATTCAATGTGCTTTATATTAAAAGACCAAAAAATAGTTTATAGACCAAAGAAAACTGCAAAAATATAAAAGGGGGAAAAAAATCATTAAATCTAAATATCAGAATCAGAATCGTTTTATTGGCCAAGTCTGTAGGATACAAACAAGGAATTTGACTGGGTTCCATCTGCTCTCGTACAACACAACAGGGACGACTAGTAACAACAACATACACGCACACCAATAGCACAGACAAAAATACAACACACGATACCACTAATTAACAGTTAAATTCAGTAAAAGTAAAATAAATTGAAGTAAAAAGCAATAAAAACGGGAGGGCTATTTACAGTAGAACATTGGGTGGGAGTGAGTAGTGCATTAGTGCATTAATAAAGAATAGATAAAATCATGGAAAAGGTCAAAAGGTCGAACCAGCGAGTAGAAAGTCCAGGTGAAACGACGGGTGACGATGACGTCAGAGGGCCTCAGACAGCAGCCGGGTCTGCGGCCTGGATTTGAACGCAGCTCCTGTTGCGGCACCTTTGACACCACCTGCACGTTTAGCGGCTCCGCAGTTAAAAGCCGCGTTGGCTGCAAAAGCTGACAGTGTCTTACATGATCACCACGGTATCGACGTTTGATATATCCGCCTCGTGGTTATCGTCAATACATGTCTGCGCATCATGACACCCTCGACTGTGACCTAGATCTGACGTTTTTTTTTTTTCAGCAACGTCACCAGGCAGGACCAGGTCGCCTCTGCGGACCAGCCTGCGCTCCCTGCAGGCTGTCAGGAACAGCCGCAGCCTGGAAAACGACGACTGCCACCTGGCCGATCGAGGCGCTTCTCCCCCATCAGGTTTGGAGCCGATTTCCACTTACAGAAAAAAAAAAAACACACACACACACACACAAACTGCAACCACGCGGCAAACTGCCCCCCCCAACCCGCTCTTCCCCTCTGCGCTCCAGGTGCGTCCGCCGCCAGAACGGGGCTGGGCTGCTGGTCACCGTCGCTTTCTGCGGCCCCCGCGATCCCCAATGGCCCGTTTCAGCCGGCGAGAGACTCCTGGGTCCAGCCGGCGGTCATGAAGAGGCTGCAGAGGTCCCAGTCCCTCAGCCCCTGCAGGATCCCCCACCCGGCCAGGACGCGTCTGGCAGCTCACGGACGCGTGTTCGCCTCACCTGAGCGCTCGGCCGCGGCGGCCTGGGGGAGGAACGCGCCACCACCCGCCCGGAGGTGATGAAGATTCAAAAACAAAAGAAATCGTTGTCATATCTTAATCGTGGCCTCCTTTGTATTATTGGCCGCATAATCACACAAACTACCTGCGATTGTGAGGGAACCAGCGCAACATGTCCCCCCCGGATGTACAGCGCGCCCGTGCAAAGCGTGTAAATAAAGACAGCAGGGCCGTGTTGGGAGGCCGTGCTGAACACCTGACAGTCACATCATCACAGAGACGTTTGTGCCGTTTCTATGGAAACCTAAATGATGCGGAGTTGTTGTATAAACGGATGTAATGTAACCATCGTGTGTCAGATAAATTAGTCTGTCTGCCACTCTTGAAATTTAAAAGAATCAGGACGCGCTGCACTAAGAGCGGGTTTTGTTTTGGTTTTTTTTGCGAGCGTGCCGCAGCGCCCGTGCACGCGTACCGACAAATTAAACCATTTTAATAGTATGTGGGCAGATGGAGTGAACTGAAATTGGCTCAAGCCAAGGTGGCAAAGTAGAATTCTGTGCTGAAAGTGCAGACAAATTGTGTGTGTGTGTGTGTGGTTGATTGCAACAGAGATGTTTGTTTTTTTTCTGCAGCAGTGTTGCAACGAGACGCGCGCAGCCTTGTTGCAGACTGAGAAAAACATAACAGGTGACCACATCATTTTGAACTGGCTTGCTAGCAGGAAGAAGGCCTGCGGTTCCGCTGTGGTTTTGTCAGTGGGGGGAAAAACGCGTGCAAGGTCGTTTGCCACAATAACTGTGACTGCAGTTTCATTTCAACTTCAGTTACTGGCCGACAAGATTGTAGCTTTTTAAGTTTTTTTTTTTTTTTTTTAATTCACCGCAAAATGATGCTCTAATGACCTACGGAAGTGTGAGTTCAGCATCTGAAAAGGTTTTTGGGTCTGGTTGGTTGGTTGGAAACTGGACCCGGGCTTTGCTTGAATTGCTGTTTTTTTTTCTTCTTTTCTCCAGCCTGTTAAATTTGTTGCAAGTCCGAGTCAGTTTCCGTTCAGCTCTCTTTGATGTTTGCATTTTTTTTTCTGCGCAAGTGGGGTCCAAGTCCACCATGTAGCACAAATGAAATGTGCAATGAGTGAAGTCAATACTCAAATGTTAGTGGCGGTGAACTGCGTGAGGCATCAGAGCAGGTTGTACCAGTTCAGATGACGCGCTTAATTAAAAAAAACAAAAAAAAAAAAAACCTTGTTTCCTCTACATCACAGAAATACTCAAACGGTGTTAAAAATACTTCTACATGAGAGCATTGTAGTACTCTGTGCCCTCGCTGTATAACGTGGTGTTCTTGTGCCCCTGCTGTTCTTTTCATCCAGTGACTAAAAGCGGAGACGTTCTGACAGAACTCTAGGCGCATATTTTCCATTGAATATCTTGCATAAAACATAAGTTTTTTACCCTTAAAAATTATATATATGTTATACTTTAAACCTTGAACAGGTTAAAAGAAAATCGCGTGTTTTAAGGAATAACGTTCCATTTAGGTGTCCTAGTATTCATTCATCCAGTGATTCCAGGTCGTCATACGAGCATTAGCTTCTTTTCTAATATTTGTTGATTAGAAATTGTATATAATTTAGTTTTGGGCTGTTGGTCGGATACAGAAACCCCATTTCAATGTATCACCATAAGCCTTTAGAAAGTGTGGTAGGCTTTCTAGCTTTTGTAGTCTTTCCAAGTCTAAACAATTAAAATAATCATCTTTAATAACATAATTTAAAGAACAGGCTCGTCTAGGTGAGCTGCTATACCAGTGCTTTTTTCTTTTTTTTTTAACTGTGATGACAGAGGTTATGAGGCTTATACACCAAAAGCTGTGAGCAAAGTTTATAACTAGATACTTAAAAACGGTAAGTAGTGATAGATTTCCTGATTCTTTCCTAGATGAAGGGGTTGGGTTGATGAGGAAGCGGTTGATTCACACCTGAATTGATGTGAGGTTTATGTAAACAAAGACAGTTCCTGTAATGAATGGCTGACCTCTGAATGTTCATTACTCATAAATGCTCCCATATTCAGCGGGTTTTGAAAGGAAACTGTTTATTATTCCGTTTGTGTCTTCTGCTTTTGAGAACACTGTGGGCTACAAACAGTGGAACTGCTGCTGAGAGGATATGAAATAGTTTTAACATTGTGGCACAAAATGTGAAGTGTTAAAGTACAACGATACAATGTGAGAGCTAACAGTGCACGAGCGAGCTCTGAACCATTATTTACAAAATAAAAATGTACAAGTGACTCACCTCACATTTCTGCTGTAAAACAGAGACATTGAGCAATGTTTTCTTCATAATGTGTACAAAAAAAAAAAAAAGAATAAAAAAGAAAAGTGGTCTAGTCAGAGTCCAGGTCGCTGTCTCCCCCGATAGATCGGAACTCTTCGCTCTCCTCATCTTCGCTGAGCTGGACCTGAGAGAGCACAGCGGGGCCTCTCCTCCGTGCCGCCTCCTCCTCTTCGTCCTCCTCCTCCTCCTCGCTGATACCGTAGTCCTCTCCGTTCCCCATGCTCGAGGGCTGCATCTGACTCCGGCTCTCCGTCTCCTCGTAGCTGCCGTAACTGGGACAGGAGAGGAGGGGAGGGCGGGTTGAAGAAACGCGAGCAATGCGACTGATATGAGGAGCCCATCAGCACGACCGTGCGACTCAGCCACATTTTTAATAAGGAATGAAAAAGACATGCAAACTTGAAAACGTCCATTCACTTCTTACTAGCCGTACATTTTCAGCATGGAGGGAAACCGTCTCCCGGGCGCATCGTACCTGACGTTGCTGTCCTCCATGTGAGGCCCGTCGTCGGGCCCGTCCCCCTCGTATGACATCATGCTCTCGTCCTGCTCCATGCCCATGCGCGCCGTCTCCTGGGCTCTCCGTGGAGGCGGCGGTCGCACGTCCACCTCTCTGTCGGAGTCGCTGCCGCTCTCCGACAGATGAATGGCTGAGGAGGACAAACGCAAACGTTCACGCAGGACTGGCTGATCATCGTTGACTCGCGTCCGTTTTGCTTTGGCCTGCAAGTTCTTGGTTTTATGTTTTTTTTTTCTATTTAAGTTGCTACATCGGCGAGGGTTTTCTCTTACAGGAGAAAGGGTTGTCCCCCTCCTCCTCACTGGCGTCGTCCTCTCCATCAGACATGAGCAGGTCCTGGTACAACACGCTGGCCTGGGCCGGGCGGTTAGACCTCCCATCCTCCTCCTCTTCCTCCTCCTCCTCTTCCTCCTGCTCGTGCATCCGTCTGCGGGGTGGCAGCAGCATCTCCTCTTCATCGTCTTCGTCCTCTAGATCTCCCTCTGCGTCCTCTGCCTACAAAGACAGTGCAGACAATTAATAACAAATATAAGTTCATAAAACATACTGATGACAAAGTCTTTTATTTCTTTAAGCACATTCAGAACAACCTCAGTTGACCAAAGTGCTGTAAAGACTACAAATATACAATAAACAACCCCCTAGTTTAATACCATCAGCAATAATAAGGCAGTTTAAATAAACAAGAACATTAAGAGCAATATAAACAATCATCTCCTGGCATCTAGTGAATATATCTGTAGCGAATAACATCAACCTGAAATGAAAGCGATGCTAGCCCTCTTTGGAGGCAGGCTTTCATTACAGAGGCTGTTATTTTTCTAGATTGATTCTAGTGGCTGATTAGTATATTTACTCATATTTAATATGAAGCTTCCTCGTTTCCCTCATATACGACTACAGATCAGGAGAAACGCTCAGTGTGGAGACCTGCTTTTCTTCTTCTCCCTGTTATTTCTTGTTTTTTTCTGCCCTCTATGGACCTTATTAATTCCCCCGGACAGGACAGAAGACACAACTTTTACTTGAGCGCTGACTCTTATTGGAGGAGACGCGGCGATTGCTTACGGGAGCAGGGGTCTTTGGTTTGCCGTCGTCATCCTCCTCAAAGCCTTCAATGTCCACGTCTGACTCCTCCTCCCCAGGTCTTCTGCTGTGGCGACCCTGAGGCGCGGAATGACAAAAGGTCAAGTCTGAGAACGCTTCAGAGGCAAGAAGCAAACGAACTGATGGCATCTGTGAGACACAACTGCATGAGCAGGTACAACAAAAGCATTTAATAGACTAGGACCTCAACAAGCTGGATGCTCTAAGGACAGTTAGAAGAGAGGTGGCATGTTATAGCAAGCCTCATTTCTGTCTCTCTCCATACCTGCCCCCCTCTCTTCTCTGGAGCAACCACTAGCGGTCCCTCAGAGAAAAGGCTGCTGGTCTCTCTGGGCAGACTTCCCGAAGCACCGCTGTCAAACAGATCAGCAGGCTGGCCAACACCACCCAGAGTGACACACACACACACACACACAAACAAACGGAGAGACGGGACAGGACGGCAGGAGTGAAGGACAGACACACAAATTGGGAGAAAGGAGACACTAAAGTAAAGAAACTAGAGACGATTGTAAAAGTGAGACATGAAATCTAGGAAGGAGAGTTAGTGCAAAGAACAAGTGAGGAACCAAGGGAGGAGGAGCATTGTGAGGTGCGGTGAGGAGACTGCCGGCCTGTTATTAACACTTGGAGGCTTGAGGACACCTGCCAGTGTGGATTACTGTTAAGCGGTAGCTAGGAAATAAAAAATATGGGCCGGACTGCTGTCCTACCTGAGGTGTGTATGGCCCCGGTGTCATCGGGTCCAGACCCTCAAAGTCTGCTGCATCCAGAGCAGCCTCTTTGGCTGTAGAGATGTCCTTCTCCAGCTGCGTCAAATGCTCATCATACTGGAGGCAAAACAAAAACCCAAAAACAGGCAGTTATTTACAACACCGTTTGATTTTTTTTTCTTCTGCTCTTAAAATTTCAAATGAGAAAAACTGGTTCTGGTCAATATCAAGCAGCGACTTTCATTCTGAATCAAATCTAAATCACTTCATGAGATCAGCTGCCTCAGTAAATACATATTTCATATGAACTAGTATGTTCCAGCAGTGTGGGTGTCTTAGCAGCAGCAGTGTGCTGCTACTTACGAAATAAAGAGACAAATTTAACAAACTCCATAAGATAAGACAGCCAATTTGGAAATGTAAAAGGTTCTTTAATGCCTTTTAAAAGTGACGGTGCTATTAGTCACAATGTTTGGCAGAATGAAAGCAATTGTTCATATTTGGAATGTTTAGTTTTTTTTCAGTTCAAAATTGAATCAGATTTTGTGGGAACATTTAACATATTGAGCACCATCTTTTAACATCTAAAATCGCTGTGTTCAAGTCACACATTTGTCTTCATCATAGCAAGAACCGACACGATGAATCACCCCTCTGTTTTTAAATATCGCTCCACTTTCTGTAGCCGTTCGGGTGTGAAGCCCAGCCCAAAGGAAATGATTGCACAAGCGGTCATGATGCTTCCCTGATACATGCACTTCCCTACCTCCGCCAAGGTCTGCTTGCACACGTTGACAATCTCCAGCGCCGTCTTGGTGTATGGACTGTCTGGGCCTGTGACACACACGCACACGCGCACACACAGACTAATGATGCCTTTTCTAAACTCCACAACTGTGTTCTTGATTCCTTGCAAATTTTTTTTAAAAGAGACTGCCGATGTACATGGACAGTGACGTTAGCAGCGTTACCATTGTATTTGATACTGTTGGTGTGGATGAGGCTGACATCTGAGAGGAACGCATCTCGGTTCTGGTATTTATGTTTGGAGATGTTCTGTTGAGATGGATTTAGAGGTTTCTGTTTAATATTTATCTGTTGCTGATGTTTAATCAAATGGGCTTAGGTTTTAAGGCGCTCACCTTTCTGATGGTCTCCAGATCCATGGGGTTTACAATCACCTTATAGTAATCGGGCACAAACTTTTTGTTGACAGGATGGTGGAATGGCCAAGACTGCACAGGAGAGAAAGATTGAGGAGATCAAATCAGTGCCTTTGCATCTTGACATCTGTCAGCGTCAGGCATGGTCAAATACAACGATGACCATGGTAAGAATCCGCTGGGAAGCAATGACTTACATCAGGAACCACCATCATTTTCTGGGTCACAATGTTGTCCAGGATGAAGGAGAAAGCCACCTGGTCATCATCATCAAGCAAAGGATTGATTGCTTTTTCGAGCCTAACCAGTCGGTCTTCCTTCTGTATGTGGACACGCACAGATATATGCAGAGGCCTCATTGATAAGTTTGGATATTGACAGAAAAATTGGGAGAATGTGGCAGAAGCGAAAACATCTTAGTCATACTTGCCTCTTTCAGTTTGGTATCGCACAGATCCAGCATTGACTGTGCTACCTGTGTGATTGGATGCTTTGCTCCTGGAGAGACAGAAACAGGTTTAATTTCAAAGGGTGAGATGTGGAAACCTTTTTCACGCTCTGTGTCAAACATGTTCTTATAGCTGTACCATTGTAGGTGGCGCTGTTCTTGACGATTAGCTCTACTGCTTCACGGAACTCTTCCCTGGATGGGTACATCCGTTTGCGTACGTTCTCCCGCAGAGTCTGCAGGTCCATGGGCCGCGTGATTATCTTGTAGTAGTCTTTCACCACCTTGGCATTGACGGGTGTGTGGAATGGGTAGGTCTGCTTAGAGGAGGCAAAGTTCGCAGAGGGAGTCTTTAGAGTGGTGAAGGAGTGTGGGAACATTTAAATATTGAGGTGGATAACACATCTTACATTGGGATGATCCCGCATGTCATTTATGATGCTCTCCAGCACAGAAGACAAGGTCACCATTGGGTCGGTGCGTCTGCGGTGGATTGCCTTGTGTGGCTTCTATGCATAAAGACAATTACAGTGTAAAAGTCAACTAGAAGACGGCGTATTTTGAAAAACAGGCCAGCTGTCAAGCTTACTTACATTGAGGTAGTCACAGTGAACGGCACTGCCTACGCGCCTCTTCTTCTTTGGCGGCAGCTGTTGCTTGGGGAACTTGAGCACCAGGGACTTCCTGCGTACCTCATCAGCACTATGGGAGGCGGAAAAACAAAACAAAACAAAACATTGGATCACAAACTGAAGGAAGGAGTGATGATACAATTTAGGCTGCAGGTCAACCATTTGTTAAATTCATATCTGAGGCAGGCGATGAAAAAAAATACAGGCATGAGCAAATTAATTTCAAGAAGAGTTCTGCGCCACACGAAAAACTTAGCTGTTTATAATTAACACCTTTTCAAGGGTAAGAGGAACAAGGACAGTCGACTACCTTTCAATGAGTTGTTTGCCCAGCACAATCTTGGTGCCCTCCACCTTGATCAATTCCTCGTTGTCATTGTGAATGACAGTCTTTTCCAGCTCCTCCTCTTGCTCCTCTGTCATGGCAACTGGGTTTGAAGGAGGAGCGTTGGTCTGATAGTATAGCGGGCAAAACTTGTTGGTCCTCATGTGCCCAATGGCCCCACATGCACCGCACTTTAGCTAGGGAACAGAGGCAGTCATTAAGGAACATGACAACAAACCTGCTCATACAAATGTGAGTAATATGAATGTGACAAAATTACATGAGGTTGGCACCAAAAAAAAAGAAAAAAAAAGAAAAAAAAGAATATAGTACTGAATTGGCAAGCTTACTTTTACCTTGAGGTCTGGTCTCTCTTTAATCTTCTTGGCCTTCTTCTCCGGAGGTCCCTTGATTTTGTCCTTCTCTTGGTTTCGCTTCAACCTCCTCAACTGCTCCTGAATTCGCCGCCGCTCCTTCCTCATTTCTTCCCTGTGCTGCTCATCGAAGAGGGCAAACTTTCGTCTGCAGCCAGAAAGATGGACAGCACAGGCTGCTTAACATTCATAGCTTCATTTCGGCTGGTGACATGGGCCTAAATAAATGGCAGTTGGTGTGAATGCCTGCTCATGTAAACTCTCTAGCTTTCTCCTAAATGTGTTTAATTTGCCCCGTGCATTGAATCCAGCATCATCAGCCACCTGTTCCAGACAACATTGGATGCTGGATTAGCAAGCATGTGTAGTGTATTTCTATTGGTCGATAAAGAACAGACTTGTTTAGTGGAATATCATTTTTGAAAATGTGATCTCAGCCCGACATGGTGCTGTGTTTACAATCCCTCAGATGCGCTCCCTCAAAAACCCGTAGCAAGATGAGAAAAGGTGTAGAGGGTGACACTGACATGAACTCATCGTCCTTGGTAGTTCTGATCCTGGTGTAGGCATCAATGACGGCGGCCTTGCGCACTGTCTCGCAGCGAACATATTCCTTGCCGTCCTCGTCTCTGAATGTGCGATAGATCTTAAGTCGCCGCCCGGTGGCTGAGGAGTTCAGGCTGGTTACTGAGGATGTGTCGTCATCCTTGTGGGAGCCGGTGGACAAGGAACTGGCTGTGGAGTGAAAGGAGGTGAAACTTCTAATCAGAGACACAAGCTACATACTGTACTTATCCTTGTACAACTAGCATGTCTTTAGTGAGCCATGATAGTATCTCGCAAGAATGACTCACACAAGCCTTTGCGCCTCTCCTTGCGGCCCTTGTTGTCACGGTCACTCTCCTCGCCCATCAGCATCCTCTGCAGCTCCTTCCTCTCCTGTTCCTCCCTCTCTCGTGACAGCTGGGAGCTGGTCTTCTTGTTCTGCAGCATGTTCTCAATGTTCTTCCCCATCTCCTCAAAGTCACTGTCCTCGGCTGAGCTGCTGTCTGTGTCTGTGGACAGCACCTCGGTCGACTCCAACACCCTGTTGAAGAGGTGCGACAAGGAAATCAATTTGAGGTGTGCACAGACAGAATCCTGAATAACATTTATAAATGCTAATAAGTCTTACTTGTTCTGCAGGTCAAAGATCCTCTGGCATTCTTCCTTGTATCGTTCCTGGTGTTCAGCAACGGAGAAACGAGAGCCTCTGGCAAACTTGCTCATGGGCCCTTCTCCGGAACGCGCCTGCTCTGTGGACATGGTTCTCACCACGTCAATCACCTCCCAGCGTGAGAGCTTCTTGATCTAAGACACACAAATGAAGCACAGTGCAATCAGAACGAGTCCAAACCCTGATGTGGAAAAGCAAGCTAATCTGCCAACCAAAGCGTACAAAGCCCCTTTCAAGGGCGATGAATGTTGATTTTGTGATGTCATTAAGGTAATGTTTATAAGTATGCTGGCTTTGATGTGCCTTTGATGCTTTATGTCAAGAGGTATTGCATGCTGCAGTATGCTTTGATGTTTGATATCATGAAGGGCTGCTATGATGAATCAGGTAACCCATTGAATTTGGGGATTTGGATTTGAGGGTTGACAGATTTGTGAAATTGCTGAAATTGGGTTGATTATACCAGACTGCTCTGTAAAAGATTTCACTGCTGGATTTGGAAACAAGAGTGTCCTTTGACTGATTCTCTCGCTGGGATCATTCCTCCACAGCCGCCCACCCAAACCAGTGTTTCTCAGAAGTCCCTCTCTCACGTGGAGTGAATAAAACCAGTCAAACCTGCCTCGTTTAGCCTCTTTGACCACTAGATTGTTTTAAAGCGGTTTCATACGCTTGCTCATCACCATGACCTTACTTCTTCCTCTGGAACGCCAAACTTGCGCAGGAGCTGCTTGGCATTTTTCAGCGAGAGCCTCCTCAGGTCAGCGTCTGTCCCCGTCACTGTCTTCTTGACAGGCTGGGGCTCCTTGTCATCCTGTAAAACACCACGGGACCAAAGTGTTTACCCTCGGAATTTGGACAGTGCGGATCACCTGCAGAGAGCACTGCTGGGGGTGGCGGACTTTTGCTTCAGGAAGTCAGACCTTCTGTTGAGTGGGCTTGTTGGGCACTTTGACGTAGGAGAAACCCTCTCCGCAGCCTGTAGGATCAGCCACGCCTGTGACCTCCAACAGGCATTTCCCCTTCATGGCAGAGATGAAGGCTCTTGTTGTGTTCCAGGGAGCTGTCCGCACCTAGGATGCAATGAACAGGATCAACATGCTGCAAAACCAAGATGTCTTTTTCTCTGGGGCACTTCACTGTGAGGAAGCACTCGAATCAGTACCTCATCGTCAATCTTCATCTGAAAGTCCTCTTCGTTCTCCTCCTCTGGGGCAAAGAAGGATTTCTCACCATATCCAGCATCCTGAAGAGGTAAGACAACTCACACTAAAACACACGGCACTCACTTCTGTGCATGATCTTGATCATTTTAGTCAGAATCAGACACTGTTACCTTGAGTCTCTGCTCTGCCACCAGCATGCTATAGTAAGCGCAGCACTGCTCTGGAGATACCATGGCCCTGATCTCCTCCTCTGTAGGCAATCTGAAGTCAGGCTTCAGTACCCACCAGTTCGAGTCCATTCCTGGCAAAAAGACAATTCACTGTTGGATAATTTCTCTTACTAGCCATCTCACTTTAAATCATAGTGTTTTCACAATGGGTGCATGTACACAGTCAAAACATTACAGGGAGCATTTATGCGACACTGTCCGGTCAACCATATCTTCCATAATGAATGAACAAGGTCCACCTGTACGTTTGAAGTCTGCACAGAGTTTTAGTCGTTTCCTGATGCTGCTCTCCGAGTGTGAAGGGAAAGCCTTCTTAATATCCT
Source organism: Dactylopterus volitans (assembly GCA_901007715.1). Taxonomy (NCBI): domain Eukaryota; kingdom Metazoa; phylum Chordata; class Actinopteri; order Syngnathiformes; family Dactylopteridae; genus Dactylopterus; species Dactylopterus volitans. The sequence continues at coordinate 13,955 of CAAKHG010032287.1, forward strand.
CCATGCGAATTCTACGAGGACGATCCTTGCTCTTCCAGAACAAGCGGTAAATAAAAACCTAGAAAATGCAGATGGGTTGATTGAGTATTTGCATATATGCAAAAAGAAATAATAAATTAAAAAAAAAACTCTCTGGGAGAGAACATGCAAATCATCATACTTGAAGGAAGTCTCTTATGTGGGTGTTGGCTCGTTTGGAGTTGGGCCCTGGAACCTCGAACAAGGGGCACTCCTGACCAACCACCATGATGTCCACGAGCTCTCTGACGTAGTAACCATGTCGTGTTCTTATAATCAAGAAATCTGTCTCCCGCATCTTGTGCAGGTAGATTGGGGCACGGAAGAGGTTGTTTTCAAATGCCTACAAGGGAAAAAAAAAAAAGACAAACCGTCTCACAATTTGCAAAAACAGTACACTGGTGCTGCATGCTCTCTCATTGTTGACTGTGACAGTGCAGACCTGCAGCAGCTGACCCGGATGCAGAGAACCCAGGAATGGGGATGTGTGGCAGTATACAGTCTCTCCATATTTACAGTCGGGTGCTCCAGGATCCTTTCCAGGTTTCTGAAGAACATAAGAAGATGAGCGTATTTCAACAGCGATAAGACAAAATGATGAGTGGTCTGAAAATAGAATTCCACTGAACAACAGCTCGAGACAGTTAGAAAAGACTTGCAAGCAAAGAGCTGTGTAGCATTAATACCCACCCTTTTGTAGTAGTTTTTAATCTTTGTGGCCATGCCAACTTGCATGATAAGAGGAGGGTATTCTTCACTGTACTCTGCCAGGATCAGGTCTCCATCTTTGCCTGTCAAGTCCTGTGGGGTTCGCATAAAGAACATGTCTCCTCCTCCTGATGCCTGCCGCTCCTGTTCCCGCATCTATAAAAAAAAAAATATCACCACAAACACAAGTTAATTCATGAATGAAAAAGCTGATAGTTATCTGTACGTTCACTCAGAGAGAGAGAGAGAGAGAAAAAAAAAACGCTTAT
>CAAKHG010032287.1:24982-51755 GCA_901007715.1 Dactylopterus volitans
GTTTTGGTTTCTTCTTTGGAGTCTCCTTCTGGATTGAAGACGATTTATGGCTGCAGAGAAAATCAAATGCACAATGTGGACCCAATCAGTGTTTTGTTTTTTTTCCTGACACGCACTGCTGGTTAAAAATGAAGGGAGCTTTCACCTCTGCTTCCACAGTCCCTGCTCCTGCTCAGGACTCAAGCTCCCACTCAGTCTGTGAAAGGTAAATCAGCTTAAGTACATGCTAGCATCTACACAAATCTTTCACTGTTAAAGAAGGCCATATTATACTTTCATATACTTCCGCACGCATTACAATAAGGGGAGTTTCTCTGCAACAGAAAGACACTGTTCCTCATTTACTACCACCACTCGAAGATGTCACAACACAGCTTAATTATTGATGGAAAATGGTCAAACTAGAGTGTGTGCATTTTGCACTGGAAACTGCTCAGGCTCCAGTTTTTTGGTTTGGGAAATGATATTCAGAGAGGAAGGGGACTAGACTGCTATGTTTTGGCGGCCAGGGAATAACCCGAGAAGTCAGCTGGCGGTCTGAGACCTGGATGCCTGCTCAGACCTGTATGAGCTATATAAGAAAAATAGTGTGTCTTTTGACGATTGAGATGTGTCAGCATATTCCATTAGATACCCAAAATAAAATTATGAACCTGGTAAGGGGCATGAAATGAGGCCTTCAGAGAACATACTTGTGGTGAGAACTGCTGTGTCTGTGTTGGTGATGGTGGTGGTGATGATGTGGCCTGGAGTGGTGGTCTTTCTCATTCAGGGACGAGGAGTTGGATGAACCAAAGCCCTTCCTCTGCTCCTTGGTCTTTTGCAGGACACGGCGGTAGGACAGAGTACAGAGCCAGCACAGCAGTTTCCCATCCACCTGTGTGAAAGGAGATGCTCGTAACACACACTTTTACACATTTCCTACGAGAATAGCCTGTGTGCAGTATGTGTCAGGTTGGTACCTTTCTCCTGCCCTCCTCCTTACGGTCGAAAGCGCACTGCTGTTTGCACTGCTCACAGGTCTGTGGGGGCCCATATTTCTTCTCTGAGTTAGTACAACGCTGGCACTTTGTTCCAATAAAAGCTGCAATGATGTTACAGTACTGGCAGGGTTTGGGCTGTAAAGACATTGTTAAAAGGGAAAAGTTAATCGGCACTCAATTCGACTTCAAACAACAACACATGGTATAAGTGCTTCATGAGAATGGGCGAAACTTGTAACTCACTGTCCCAAACTGCTTGACATTCTGGGCGCATTTCTTGCAGATTGTATTGGTTTTACTGTAGGGAATGAAAGGGGTTTATACATCACATAATGTGCAAATAAATTTACTGCATTAGAATAAATACAATCTGGAATGAATCGATTGGTGCCTGTCTCTCACCTTTCCTGCTGAAACTCAGATCTGCAGTACGTGCACTTCACTATGGGGTGCGCGATGCGACATTCCTATGGTAAGAAAACAATCGTCAAATGCTGTCAGGAGCACCTGTTCAAAGAAGCATGATATCCAAAAGAAACATCGGAGACAAGAACACTCAAACACGTTGCAGAGTATCTCAATCCAACTTGACATTTGGCTAAATAATCTAAATTTGGGTAACACGCCCCACACCACAGGAAAATCTGATAAGATAATCTTAAGAGCCTTCCGATAATCAAGCCTTTGCTGACTTTGAGCGGGAGCGGGGAATCGGACTGAAAATCGGCCTAATTGTTGTGTAGTTTGTGCCCCGCTTAAGAGATTCAACACCCACCAATGGTTTTAAGACTCTTTGTGATGGTAAACATGGAACATTGTCACAGCAGGGGAAACGACTGTACCCTCACTATTTGATCCGAGTCGGATAACTAGCTGCCATTCTCAAATACTCATGAATACTTTGCTGTAACTCAAACTATCCCTCGCAAAGCATTATCTGAAAGTTCAGGGGTAAAACCCTACATCAGGGGTCAGCAACCCTGCCCCTTAACAACCACTTTCCTACATCAGCTTGAAAATGAGGAGACCATTTGAATGTTTTGGAGAGAAGGAGGTCTCCTAAAACACGCAGCAGCTCTCAAGAAGCAGAGTTGGTGACCACTGCTTTACATAGTGGTGGAAGTCATTTCGAGACTGATAACCTTAAGTAAAGAAAGGTGGTAACACAAGCTAACACTTGTCTGTGGTGAGGGGGAAAAAATGCTGCTCCTTCACTGTACACTGCAACTCCACGTCGCGCTGTTATAATTGTACATTCTTTTTTTCCGGGGCTTCGTGGGTAAAACAGTCCGCTTGTAACTGTTTACGTGAAAGCGTCACGTCTCTTTAAAAGACGCGTTTGCCCGGTTTGCGTTTACGGACTTGGAGAGAGAGGTGTTACATAATGTGAGCCTGCTAACTTGATGCTTGTCGTAACACCATCGCACCATCACAGGCGGCAATGGCTCGCACACTTCTGCCTCCCAACTCCGAATTGTTTAAAGTCGCGCACGCACGCACACACAAACACACACACACACACACGCACTCCCAAACCTTGCACAGCTGCTGTCCCTGAGACAGCTCCTCAAAGGGGTACCGCTGGTTACACTTCGTACAGGCGTACAGAGCCGACGTTGCCATTCTCCGCCAACTAATGTCACCGAGCTAAAGGAGGTTAGCCGAGTCCAGCTGCAAACCGATGGGATTAACTTCGGCTATTTCCTCTCCAGCCGCTCGCTAACTGAACTAAGACCACGCACCGTGTTGTCATCCAGCGCTAGCTAACGTTAGCTAGCTCGGCTAGGCAGCGCACGGCAGCACAGAAATAGCTTAGAAAGCTGGAGGGAGCTGGGCAGCAAGCGAAGAACAATAAACTCCAAATATCTGTGATCTCCTCCGACCCGCGCGCTGCGCAGCCGGACTAACTTAAGAACAATTGTCGGTTATGCCTAGACGCGCGCGAAGCGTTCGCGTTTATCTGACTATCCGCGTTAAGTTTCCACTGTTCTCGCCAAGAAATGTATTTTCCTGTTTTCCTTCTCTCTTTTTGTATCAACGCCGTCGTCGTCATGTCACCGGAAGTGGTCGACGTTCTCTAGAAGAAGAAAGGAAAACCTATCGCGACACATCAGACATCCGCGGGATTTACAGTTTGAAAAGGCCAGAGCCAATCACGTGGCCGGGCTCGCTCAACGCGGCCCCGCCGCTGGAGACTGCGGGGCACACACATCTAGCAGTTCCTTTGAGAAAGCAAATATTTTGTGTGTAATTATTGAGTCACAAATGTGTGGCTGCATATTCCGAACTGATGCCGCCGCCGCCGCCCCCCTCAGCTTTTTAGATTCCTGCAAATTTTAAAGTGTCAATATAATATTTATCATAACATAATCCTGTTATGGCATCTATGCTATTTCAGCTACTATGCTGCGATTGATAAATCACACAGCTTGTTTTGTTTCGGTTGATGGGTACCGGCGGAATTACATCCTATTACTTAATTGGTCCTCTGTGCCATATATGGCACAATAGTAGCAACAATAAGCAGTAATAACAGTAATAAACCTAAGCGGAAATCAAACTGCTTTGTAAAATGCAATAGAGAGCATCATTTTTTCAAAATAAATAATTTAATCATTTACAATAATTTAACCAACAAAATAAAACCCAGTTAAATTTTTGTATCAGCATTTTTATTAATGACTTGTATACATTGACATTATTGCTTGACATTGCTGTTGCCTGCAATATACTAAATTCTGAACTAAAGAAGTGCATAGACCATTGAAACCTGGTTTTCAACATAATCTAAAACCAATTAAAAAGAAATGGCAATACAAAGGGAATTTTAAGCACAGGAGATTAAAAATAAAAGTGAATTGCTAAATTATGTCTCAAAGCCCATTAATCTATGGGCTTTACCTAAATTCAAAACAGACTGAATACATTACATGTTAATCTTCACCATTGCAGTAATGTCAATCTTTATTTAAATTTCGGACTTTCAAATCACCTTTATGTTTATTAATTAGTAATAAAAAAGGCACAATCTTAGTTATATGGCAATTCCATTATCTAGACAGAGGCGGTTTTGATAATGTCACCGGAGTTCTGCAATCGTTTGAATGAACAAGAGGGTAATGAAACCAACCAGATCGATTGCTTGAGGCCCACTCCCGTTTTAAGTTTCCACATATTCAGTGGAAAGTAACAAACACTGTATTCACAGTTTAACCGTGGCAATTAAAAACTGCGTGCAGTTTTCTGCTGCTGTTCTCTCAGTCATTCAAAACAAGGCACGGATCATTACACTGAAAAAAACCAATCCAAAGTGTTAGTTGTATTACCCACTTGGATTTTTTGAATACTGGCTGATACCATTTACAAAAAAAAAAAAAAAAAAAAAAAAACCAAGCAAAAAATGTTCTTACATTAATGTGTTTTTGAGTAGATGACAGTTAAATAGGCCAAAACAACTAGTCTGTATGCTGTGCAGTTTATTGCAAGGAAGCATGTCTCATTTACGACTCAGAGCATGTTTGAGACTCATAATTTCAAGTCTGGACTACAAGATAATAAATAATGTTGACTAGTTAAAAAAAATGAACCCTACAAAACTTAAATCACTCAATGAGAGGAATGCCATACATAAAATGGTTTGCATTCATAAAGAATAAGCATACATACTGTATTTGGTCACAACAAATCGAAAAGAACTGACTTGTGAAGACATCCCCTCGTACTTATGCACTCAAAGGCTACTTAATTCGCATTAGAAGAAGCTTAAGCTACAGCCCTTTTAGCAACACCGTGTGATTCAATACTTACCAACTCATGCGCCATTTGAGAGGATTTAGTGCTCATTTTAACCCTCAAAATTAGTGTTTGCAACAGTGCAGACTTGACAATTGCTCGTGTAGCATTGATTTCAAATGATATCTACCAAACCACTGTAAAAGAGAGGCGATAAGTCGGTGTTCCTTTTAAGTGTATAAGGCATAAATATCTGACCAGATTAATATTTCAGTGTACATCAAAAATTATCAACTGATTGTAGGTAAGTGGATATGCTAAACAATTCTTACTATTCTGGTTACATGTCCTCTTAAAACCTGGACAAAGAGTACAATATGGCTGTAGACAAGTGATCTGAGTCGGATACTCTAAGCAGGCTCAACTTGATCTGAGAGTGATTCAATATAGTAATCTATCATCAGACTTTTGGTAGGTTTTTTTTTTTTTTTTTTGATGCGGCGTGTCACCCAAATAGTCACACAGAACCTCCCTGGCGCCAGGTGTGTACTACTGATGATGACCGCGTGGCAGCTTCTACCAGGTAGTGTTTCAGCTTTTACTTGCTAGCGAGCGTCATGAAGGTCGCATCGGGTCAAACGAAGGTCTGCACCGGAGTGATGGAGCGCGTCGGCGAGCCCGCCCGCTCGGAGGAAGAGGAGGCGGAGCGATTGGTCACCTCCCGCTGCAGCTCGTCCACCCTCTTCTGCAGCTCAGCGCGTTTCGCCAGCAGCTCCTTGTACCGCTGGTGAACAGGTTCCTGGTTTCAAACACAAAAAAGAAAAAAGAAAAAAAAAGAGACGTTTTCAGGAGCCTTTCCAACTCAATTACATAAATTTCAAAAATGTGCCCCCTCAAAAAAGAAAAAAAAGAAATGTACTTGGCAGTATGTTTTTGAACAAATAAAATATGTGAGATGAAAATGAATTGCAGTATGCCTCACTTTATCTAACATGAAAAAGTACAGATGTATAGGCAGAATATACAACAGAGCTATACAATGAAGCACAAAATGCCATTTCAGTTTTATAATGCACCACATTGCCCTTTATATATATAAACATAAAACAGGTTACGGGAAAAACCAGGAACTCAGATGTCCATGAAGTATATATGCAACGTAACACGCTGGTGGCTCTGTTCTCCTGTTAGCTTTAGTTTTAGCTGCCTTGTCTCCATTAGCTTCTTCAAACGTGTAAAGGTTGGCAATGTCCTAAGTCTTTTTGTCGTTGAAAACATTTTCATGGTTGCTTCTCCAAGACTCCTGCGAAGACCTTCCATATAGACGACAATGTCTGTCGTGCTACATTGATCTTAATGTTGATTAGGTGCGTATATTTTGATCGGTACAATCCTGTTTCCAAAAAAGTTAGGATGCTGTGTCAAATGTAAATACAAACAGAATGTGATTATTTGCAAAACACTGGAACCCCATATTTACTTGAAAATGGCACAAAGACAACGCATCAAATGCCCCACCTGAGAAATTTGATTGTTTTTGGAAAATTAAATTCCCATGTTGGGGTTGATGCCAGACAAATAGTTTAAGAAGGTTGGGACAGTGGCAACAACAGACTGGAAAATTTGTGGAATATGAAAAGAAATGAAACATCTTAACATCAAATTGATTAGGTTGATTGGCAACAGGAAAGGTAACTAACATGATTCTGTAGTGGGCATCACTGCATGAGCTCAGGAGCACATCCAAAAACCATTGCCTGTGAACACAGTTGGTCAGTGCATCCACACGTGCGTGAAAGGTAACTGTACGTCTCATTTAGGATGGACCGAGGCAAAGAGGAAAACTGCCCTGTGGCCTGACAAGTCAAAATTTAAAACTCTCTTTGGAAATCGTCTGTGCTCAAGATGAGAGGAAGCATCCGGCTTGTCATAAGGCAGCATTCTTGATGGTACAGGGTGCATAAGTGCACATGGCAACATGGGTAACATGCGCATTTGTGAACATACTGTATGCTGCAAAGTAGACAACGGGCCTCAAATATGGAATGTTTTTAATGGTTTAAACCATTTACAGTAAACCACACCTTTGCATAGGGACAACTGAAGAACTTTATGGCATTCATCATTACTTTATCAGTTCTAGTTTGTTTTTAAGTACGAGATTTGCAAGTGCTCCAGACACACGTAACTGAATAGGAACAAATGGGGTTGTTTTTTTCCTGTGAAATAAAAATGATGGTGAAATATCAATATACTTCATGAGAATTTAGAAGATTATTTTGTAGCCATTCAGCCATTTAATATTTTTAATGGTTAACGCTTGGGAAAGACAATTAGATTAAATGTTAAGTTAAATCATCACACTCACTCACCTGTTCAATTATTAAGACTTATTAGAATCCAAAGAAATATAAGACATTACACTTGATAGAGAAACATCTCCAATTGTGGCTACCATGCACTACTTCATTTCAAATATGTGGATTTTTCCCCCATTTTCTGCCTGTGGTCATAACAGCATGGCACCTTTTTTGCATTTACTTTCAAAACAAACTATTTCTTTTTTACTTCCCTGATCAATCTTTTCTCTGAACAAACTTGCATTTTTTTTTTCCAAATTCCTTGAGCTTCTCTGGTCCTGTCAAAGTTTGTTTTTTTTCTTAACGAAACTTTATTGACCAAAGTCTCAGTTTTTCTTTTTTGTGTCCCTTTGATGGCATTTTCTTGTGCTTTTTGTATTGTTTTTGTTTTGTTTTGTTTGACTGTACCTGTGACTTTCTTTGTGGTTTGCATGTAGCACTCATGTGCGCTGCGCTCATATGGGTTTACTGGGGTGCTTCTCGATGCTAATGTCAATTTAAGATCAAACAGAATTGACCAAAATATTCACATGGGTAAGAACAGATTGGGCTGTGTATGCACATTTCATGAATCCCATAGGGGATTTTCTTCTTACTGCTTTGGGTAAGAACAAAAATAAGTGAAAAAAAAAAGTCATGCACAAGGGGCCCTGATTATTGCAGTAAGACAACACCAAACCACATTCAGCCTGTGTTACATCAGCATGGCTCCATATTAAAAGAGTACAAGTGCAAAACTGAACTGTCCGCAGTCCCAACTGCCTTTACAAATATTTGGCAGATTGAGAAAGATAAAATACAGCAAAGAAGACCATGAACTTTTGAGCGGCTGAAGTCCTACATCAAGCTAGAATGGGAAAATATTAATCTTTTCAAAATTGCAGCATTTCCTCCTCCTCTTACCCCCACATGCTGACATGAAAAGAAGAGGTGATGAAACTGTGATAAACGTGAGCCTTCCCCAACTTTTTTGAAACATGTCAAATTCAACAAACAATTGAACAACTGAATTGAATTAATTGTTTCAGCGTTTGAAATCTTTCCTGTGCACTCTTTTAAATTACATATGGGGTTTTAATGTCTTACAAATCATAACACTCTGTTTCTAATGACATTTTTACACAGTGTCCCAACTTTCACCCTTCAGGAAAACCAGGTCAGTTCTGAAATGGCCAATGAAAAACTGTCGAGCCATACCTGAGGTCTCATTCGGGGGTTCCAGCGTATGTAGTAGCCGACCCAGAGCTCCAGGTGGCGTAAGCTGACTACAGGGAACAGCACATGGTTTGAAAAGTTCACATACAAAGGATTGGTGAAATCCTCCAGCTGGCTGTTAATATAAGACCACAAGGATACGGTCCTCTTTGGAATCTCCTGTCAAAGAGATGTAAATGTTACGATCACAAATGTGAAACAAAACCTTCTATGAGTAATCCATTTTCTCCTCCTGCTCCTTTGCTCTTCCAACAACTTCTCTTTAAAGTCTTTGCGTTTTCTATTTTTTTTTCCCACATCTTTAACCACATCACCAACCGTAGATTTAAGAAACTAAATGCACTTACTTCCTTCAGTCTCTGCTGCTCGCTGTTACACAAGAAGGTCCCAAACAGGCAGCTGTACAGGTGGTCCAAGATGGTCACCAGGTAGTATTCATTAAACTCAAAAGCTGCAGGAAACTAAAGTGAAAAACAACTCCATTAGAATCCAGGAGCCAGATTTATTCCGAGGACTTTTCAATGTGTCAGTGCAACTTACTGCTTACCTGGCGAGTCAGCTGCCAGACGCAGTCAATGAACTGGACAAAAACAGGCGAGCGGTCTGCGTCCGTGTGGTTTTTATCACCGTGGCCGATACGCTGTAACAAACGGTTGACAGTCGGTGATGCAACCGGAAAGACCGGCCTGACCTCGCTGCATAAAAGGTATGTGACAAAGTGTTTACCAGCTGAAAGCGGTGGCCGAAGCTCAGCCACTCTTTCTCCAGCAGAACCTCGAAACCGCGAATGGTGCGGTAGTAGCCGTCCAGCATGAGCATGGCCAAGGAGGTGAGCTGCGCCGTGCGGTCCCAGCCGTCGCTGCAGTGCACCACCACTGACGTCTTCCCAGACTCTACCTTGTCTGCAATCCGCAGCGCGCCTGCCAAAATTAGCTGCACGCACACACACACACACACACGAACACACAGCCTGGTCAAGTAAAGGGCAATTGGCTCATCTACTTTTTTTTTATTTTAAGTGCGGCGCATCAGTAAACTCACCTTAATGTGCTCAAGCCAATGAGTGGACTCCAAATTCGAGAGCCAGTGGGAGTCCTCGATGTTGGGGTACACAACATCCTTCAGCTTGCGGAGTGACTCTCTCATTACGTGGATATTGTGAATATCCAAGAACACCAGCTCAGCATTCTGATAAGCATCCTCACTTTCATATCCACCCCCTTTCATCTGAAGAAGAAAAAAACCCAAAAGGAAACTCAGTGGTTTGAAAGATGGTTAACCATAACCATTTCCAGAGGCCAATTTCCCTAAAATACTATTGCAGTGCTTTTTCTCTTAATGTCCCCGTTTAATAGCAGCGTAAAATGACAAAAGACAAGATTCCTGCTTTAATTTATGATAATTAGGTTAATGTTTCTGCGGGGCTCAATGTTTCTGCCTGGCACTGCTCTCCATGTACTGACTGGTTGGCTTCCTGGCAGCGAGTGGAGGGTATTCGTAACACTGGTCTTGCATTCAGAAACCTGCAGCAAATTCAGCTTTCCTGCCGTTACACGGCAAAAGCAAGGCTTACGGTGAACCATTCTAAAGGCCGACGCCGTCACGGTTCTTAAGATTGGACATTGCGCAGCGAGCCGTCGGTATGCAACGGTCAACTACCTGCGCTTTTCGGAGAACCCACCTTGTTGGCAGCGGCGTTGACACTGGGCCTCGCGTCGAAAATGAAGAGCTTGTGGGACTGAGCGTTAGCATCCATGATAGCCTGGAGGTATTTCTCATCTTCTTTGCTACGCTTCCCATTCACTCCAACCATGGGCTGACTGCAGCGCGTTACGGTGGCCTGGCTCTCCGGATGGATCCATGACAGCACCTGTGAAATATGACAGAATACTGCCAGACTGTTCGACAAACTGGTGGCACAGGGGAGGATAATTATGTTCACGCTGAGGAATGATTACTCACGGGTATCCTTCCCTTTGCCCGGAAGGCAGCTACTCTCTTCAGCTCTTCATCTGGGATGTTGACAGGCACCGCCAGAGTGGATGGGTAGGTGTCACACAGCTCGTAGTGATCGTTCACCTTTGTAATCCTCCAACTTTCATTGGGTATACCCTTCCAGCAAACACGCAGGAAGCCAAAGTGATAAGCTTCATGTGACATTTAGCTAAGCAGTCGTACCGTGTCACTATCACGTACCTGTCTCTTGTACTCGGCGACGGCGTCATACACCTTCCACCCGTTCTCAGGGAAGACTTGTCCATAATCAAAGGCAAAGATTTGCTGTGGAGAGCAGCAGAGAAATGTATCGGGTGTTTTGGCAGAGCAGAGGAAAAGCGCCGGAGACAGCGAGGCTGAAAATCACTCACCAGCCCGTTGGAGAAGGGAAATGCAAATTTCATCAGCACCTCAAAAATGGACTTCCTGAGCGTGTCCTCCATTTGTTTATGAGCAAACCGCAGATTGCGCATATCCTGCGGAGATTCAGAGCAGCAGGTCATCGTCAAGGGTCAGCAGCCGTGTGTGAATATCAGTATTATAGCAGGGGAAACACCATATCTGATAACCGCTTTTTTATCTTGTGCTCTGCCTGCGGTGCTGTTGCAGCCTGTCTCTGTCTAGCATGATGCTGCCAGTGTTGCTTCCAAGGCAGAAATGAAAAAAACATTTTTTTTCCTCAAATCATGCAAAGCAATTCATATACTGTATTTCCTTCTGTCAGATATTCAGGCCCCTTGACAGAACCAGACTCCCTCTAAATCAAACTGTAAGTCACGTTTCCTTTGGCTTACGGCCACTGAGGACGATCAATAATAATCATGACTGAATTACTACATCCAACAACTGCGCTCTTACTCACCTTGCAAACTAGCCCGTAGGACACGTCGCCCCGACTCGACGCGCTGCCGATCTTTTCCACGCGGCTGACGACGGCGAGCGGCAGGTCGAGCACGAAGGCCGGCTCCTGGATGACCGACCTCACGTTAACGATCTTACCGACTCTTCCAAATGTTTGTAGGGATTTTTGATAAACACAAAAAGAGGGCATACCCGGTCCATGCATTTGAAGAAGAGTCTGTAGGTGGTAACTGTCACTGTTCCCCTCAGCGCTCCGGTAAAAGGACAGAAGTAGGTGATATCTTGGGCTATCAAATAAAACATGAAAAACGATTTGGCCAGTTGAAGAAAATACCCGATTTTGACTGTGGTTGTGCAACGTAGGGAAAACTTACCCGTGTCCTGCACAGTCTCCTTAGGGAGCAACTGGGGTTCCTCTTTGTCTGAATCCCTAAGCACATGCTGGAATCATTAGAAAGACAAATCAGGCTCGAATGCGGGGGAGCGCCTCAATCTAAATCAGATAGCCATCGCAAGCACGAGTCGGAGCATGCGTGTGTGAGTGAGGCAGCACCTTGGCGTGAGTTTTCGGCTTGACCTACAGGGGGGAGGAAGAGAGAGGAGCGGAGGTTACTCATCGAATCCAGTGACGCGCGTGGACCTCCGGCGAGCTGCACGCGGTCTACTAACCCTGAGCTCCGGAGAGAAGTCTGTCGAGGTGGCCACCGAGTCTGAGGACATGGCAGAGGGAGGCTTGGCCTGGGAAGACCGGTCGGAGCGAGACGTGGAAGTGCTGTTGACAGACAGCAGATCAGACCGTGTCAGGAGAGGAAATCCCCCTCTACTGGGTCTTCACCCCAGCCATGTCTCCCCTCGCTATTGTTTCACATTGCAGCGGTAACATATGAAGCCACAACTTAAAAGAGACAACAGAAATTTGGGATGGCTGAGTAACTGTAGAATGCCCAGATGTCAGACGTTCCTTTTATGTGCTCATAAACCCAGAATCACTTTGCTTAACTGTTCGCTTCTATGACGTCTCGGCCTAAAGAGCTTAATCTGCTTTCTCACTTTAAATACAACACTTCTCATTTCTGGGATGTAGTTTGGCTAATGCGTACTTTTGGAGGGAAAAAAAACCCCAAACGAGCGCAAGGAAATTCGGATAACAATCACTTATTCTTAACAGTTAGCTAGCAGATCGCTCCCAGCTTTATGCTTAAACCCGACTGCTCCGATTTACCGTTTAAGGTTAAGCGGCTATTTCGGGGTTCTGGATGTTCGCTCGGGAACAACTCCGGTTGCCCCTGGCAGCGCCCGACGAATCTCTCCACGACCTACAATGCGCGCTTTATACGTTTTATTTTTTATTTTTTTAAAGTTAAGCCCCATGAACTGCTCCTTCATTCGAGCTCCTGTCAGCGCCGGTGGTCGTTCCACGGCGGTTTGTTGTCGAGTTGAGCAGCGACGTTATTGGCGGTTTATAAAAACCTTCCGAAGAGTTTCAAACGTTGCTCAAAGAACAGGCGGGCTAGTGAACGCGGAGCCAAGCTCACGTTAGCTGCAAAAAAAACAACAACAACTTTTAGTTAGCTTACAGCGGGGGTGTGTTGCGTTGCTTTTTTAGCTACCTGGACAATGAATCAACACTTGGCTGTCGGGAAGAGGAGCGTTTCGATCCCAAACTGTCGATGCTCCCGGTCTTCTCCATTTTCCTCTCGTGAAACCGCTCGCGAAGCTGAAAGTGCTAAACCCCTGAGCCGCGACGGAGGTCTTTGAATGCGCTGGGAAATGTCATCAAATCCCCCCTCGGAGTTCAGTAAATCCCCACACACAAAAGGAAGCTGCCATCTTTACCCAGCAGCCTTGCAACCGCTGTCACGAGCGGGCGAGCGTCGCAGCGGGCGCCCCCTGTCGGCCGCCTCTGGCGCCGACGCGCTGCCTCCGAGGCGATTCCAACATTCATGGAATGTTATTTTTGGACCGAAACTGGATGACGTCCGTTTGGCTCGCACTCAAATCTTGAAGGTTAACATTGCAGTTGAATTAACCGTGAAACATTCTAATACCTTTTCAATCGACATGTAGATTACAAAAACAAAACAAACAAACAAACAAACAAAAAAAACCCTAACACGCTTATTTTCTGGACAACATTAAGTAAACGGTAAGAATCAACATTCAGCTGATAAAAGTAGCGTTTAATGTTGTACACTTTATTGAAAAAATTGCCGAGGCAATGCAGGAGAGGCAGAAAAAAGCTCAAATGAGGTAAAGAATAAAAAAGCTGAATATTTCTAAGGTATTAAAAGGAGAAAACAACAATCTAGTTTCCTTTAATGTCACAAATGCGTCTGAACAAGTGTAAATAGTTTAATGGCTGAATTGCCATGATGTCATTCGACATATGATATATTCAAGCATAACACTATGACCACTGCATGTTTAACGTAGAATATATTGTAACAGACCTACAATATATTCTCCCTTCCGGCGGTGTTTTATGTTGAATTTTTTTAATCTAATCTGCTAGAGGGGGATGTTGACATTCTAATGAGTGTTATTGTAGTTAGTGACACTGCTGAATTGCAGTGGGTTATCCTAAGATGTCCCTAAACTCATCACCATAATGAAAATGAGTTGGGTGGCCAAAATATTGGGGACACTTCACACTACGCCCAGTACAGTTAAAAGGCATCACAGATTACAGCTCCATAAAGAGTCATTAAAATTTGTCAACACTTCTCTAACAGATCCAATAAAAATTACACCTAAATCTCCTCTTGAAGGGGGAATTTATATACATGACGCTTGATTGATGTATAACACAATACAGTCTAAACATGGTTGCCAAGGTGAGAGCAATTAAGCAGTCTATTCATTTCAAGGACACTAAGAAAAAGTTCTGTGTTGTAAAAACTGTATGTTATTGAAACGTTTGAATAGGAGACAATGTCCTTCAAAAGCGGAAAATTTTTGATACATAATAAAAGAATAAAGATTCTGGACAACAGAGTACTTTGTAAACAGTTCATTTATTACACCAATCTCCAAGAAAATTGTGTGAGGCATTTTAAACTTGAGTCTTTGTTTATTGAAATTGGTACAACAAACAATCTTGCGTTGCCATTATGTTGAACAAGTTCATTCAACGTTTCATGAACTACATTTTAAGGATGCAACTCGGCAAGTCATTTATATACACTGTTGTATGTGCTGACTGCTAAATTAAAAAAAAAAAATGGAATACAGGATGTATCTAGATGACAGTTTATCATTTCCGGAGCACAAGATAACTAGGGACAGGGGAAAAAACTTAAAAATGAAAACAAACAAACTCTTATTTAACATACTTTTCCATAAATTTTTTGTGGAACTCAGAGCGCAGTGTGTCATTGACAAAGTGCTTCCGTGCTTTGTCCACTCCTTTTGCACAGTTCTTGAACACAACGTCATCATCCCACCTAGAAAGATAATAGGGCATCAGTTGTGGAGGAGCGGTAACACCACAAAACATTAATTTATATACTGTACAACCAATCATTTTCATTTGTGTGTGTGTGTGTGTGCATGAGATACCTTCTCTTGACCCTGAATGTATTCTGAGTCTGCGCCGCCTGTTGTTGTTGCTGCTGTCCTGCCAAATTAATTAACGGGTTGCCGCTCAGTATATTCTCCATGCGAATCCTCTCCTCCTCGGCCTTTTGCTCCCGCTCCTAACATGGCAAAAGAAACAAATTCACCAAAACTGAAAACAAGGCAATGTTGTCAGTTTTCTCTCACACAAAACTTAATTAGCCATTTGTGCTTTCTGTCTAATCCTTGTCAGAGTGGAACCAAAAAAAAACATCCGGAGGTTTACTTTGCGTTCTTGCTCTTCAGCCCGCTCCTTCCTGATCTTGTCCAGTACTGCGTGAAGGGCCGACAAGTCATCATCACTGCTTTCATCGTCAGAGTCCTCGTCCTCATCATCCTATTCAAACACAGGCACTGGTGAGGGAGCCTGCTGAGACGGTTTGCATAGGTCTCGCGGTGCAAGCACTTACATCAGTGAGAGGATCGTCAGCATCAAGATTGGCTGCCGGAATCTGATCGAGCCTGGGCCTCTTTGAGGATGACGATGACGACGAAGACGATGTGGTGTGCTCTGGAAAACAAGTAAAAAGCTGATTTCCACTGACATCAGATCTTTGATTAAGTGAGGGGCTGAATGAACATTTAATAAATAAACAACAAATACTGAAACTAACATCAGCAGAAATACCAACCTCTTGGTCCCCTCTCTCTGGTCTTTTCACGTGCAGCCGCTCGCTCCCTCTCCTCCAACTCCCTGCGGAAGTCACGGGCACGCACCTCCTCAGGGGGATCCTGAGTAGGATGTCTGATGGCAGGACAATATTCATTGACAATTTGAATTTGACAAAAAAATATGACAGTAAATATCAAGCCAACAAACAGTATCACTTGCTCCATATGTTTGCAGTCTGCAACAAATTAATACCTCACCTCCATTCGTGTCGGATGTACTGACCTGTACTTGATCTTGGTGTGACCTGGAAGATCTCGACTGGAGTACTGCTTTGACAGTGCACTCAGATCACCCTCTCCTTTACCTCGGCCACCTCTAGCCGGCTCAAATGTTGGTCTTGCAGCTGTAGTCATCTTGGATGGCTGCGACGTGGCAAACAAACGAAAGATAAAATGTATACTGAAACCCCTAAAATTCCAGTACCACTGTGTGAAATCTGAACAGGCGGTTCCAGACAAAAATATCGAGATGGCCTTCTTACAGTCTAAGAAGGTCATATATTCTCTTCAAGATAACAATTATTGAATCGAAAAAGGCTTAGATCTCAGTTTTGTTAAAATAAACCTCGCAAAAAGGGTTTCTGAATTAAGGTGAAGGTTAAATTGGGTAATGTAGTGATGTAGATGTTAGGAGCAGTCTTTGCTGCTGAATTTTCCGCACCAGGTGCATTGCTCTAAACTGCTTTGTTCCATTATTCGCCGTTACAATAACCGAGCCAAAACCCAAACAATCGAAATAAGCAGACGTAAAAAAAAACTAATTCCAGCTAACAGAAACAAACAAACAGTCACGCAACTTCTGTGATTACACGGAGTGACGTTCGTGAGTTGAGAAACAAAACACAAGCTAATCAGCTAACCAGCTAGCTGTGGGAGCTCTTAAGTTGCTGGAACGCGAACCGGGTTTAACAACGCGACTTCGCCTCTCCAGCCGACATTAAATATCAACACTAAGTAATTCACAAAACTACACACTTCAGAATATATCTTTGGATCAAAACACTGGCATCAAAGAGCAGAATTTAATACAGAAGAATCGTCGAAAAATAATAACACTTACGACGCTTCCACCACACGACAGGAAGGAACTCCTGCTGTAGCGACATACGTCACTTCCTGTTAAAAAACGACAGGGTCGTAAAGATGCATTCAAAGACACTCGGAACAGGCAAATCTGCGCGCGAACTGCGCGGCTTTATTCACTGTCGCCGATCAGCCATAATATCAAAGCCACTGCATGTTTTCCATAGATGACCATAATGCAGCAGTCCTGCAGTAAATTCCCACTTCAAGAGGAGTTTTTTTAATTGAATCTATGGGAAAGAGGTGCTGACGTATTCTAACGAATGCTGCTGGAGTTGTATCCCAGGAAAATCAACCAGGGCAGCTGCACTTGTGTCTAGACGACGTTTCGCCCCTTTTCCAAGTAACTGCGATTCATCGGTTCAAGATGTTCCCAAGAGTGGAGAACTGGTCTGACTGGTGGGGGGGGGTTCTTAAATTTAAAGATCTCCGGGTGTCACCTACTGTCTTAGATGTTTAACGACGGGTGAGCTCGGTTTCCCGTTAGCGCTCCGTTGTGTTGTCACGACCGTCGCTGCGGTCGTTGGGGGCACGTGTGGCCGGCAGGGAACGGCCATCCTCTGCGACACGAGCATCATGTGAGGCCATTTGTTAGATATCTTTATTAGATATTGTTATATAGATACTTTTTTTTTTTAACAAATAAAGCTTAATATTTCGAAAAGTATAAAATGTATAGAATAAGTGGAAGAATACATGTCTTTAAAAAGCTAAAACATTTTGATATATTAGTGGTTTTCTGAAGCTTAAAGTGAAGTAGTTAGCCAGCAGATGAAAAATTCGGAATACATAGTCACATGAAATTCTTGCATTTTCAAGTTTTTTTTTTTTAAGCCAGTGCACCAGATGATTTGTGATAATTTGTGCTCAAAATGAGCACAAATCATCAAATGTCAAATCGTAATGATCCACTGTCACTAACAATGTGGACATGACATTGTAAACTCACATCCACAATGGCCACAGAGGAAAAAATGGTTCAAGGTTCAAGTCCTTTGTCAAGAACACTTAGTGACTAGAAACAAACGTAGATTTAAATGCAAAGAAATTAATGTGTCTCATCTTTCAACCTTGAAAACAACACACAAACAAAACAATGATTGAGAAATCCGACACATAAAGATGTAAGAAACCATGTAAGGTGCCTGCTGTTCATTACTGTGAGTGTTTGGAGCTGTCACTGTCAACTTCAACTTTATTGTCCCCACAGGGAACTTTTACAGCCAAGTGAAACACAGAGTACATGCCTAGCATACTTGAGATACATAAATCATAATGAAATATATAAACAAGTTGAAAGTACACAAAATGTAGCAGCTAATGAGGCACTAATATCTGTTGCGTTGGTACATTCCCCCTTACCTCAACCTGCAGCCTTACTTCTACTCAAGATTTTAAAATGGTCCACAACTTTCTCTCAACCCTAACCATTCCCATAATTTGTATCCTAATCTTAACCATAATTTAAGACCTCGTCCCAATTATGGAGGTAGGGCCCAGCAGAGGAAAATGACTCGATGAATGTTTCAACCTTAAGTAAAAAAAAAAACAACAGTTATGAACATTTTTCCACTCCATTTCCTCTTTTCACATTTCATGCACATGGCATGGCATTTATTGTAATGGGACAGAGCAGTTGAGTTCAAAATGTACTGTATGTGAACATGTCATATATCACTTAGACACTTAAACCTCTGTCTTGCTCCTTTGAGTGCAGAAAGAACACTAGGAATTTTTATGATGCTGGCTGAGGCTGAAGGAAGCACACCAACGGAGCTGGATTCCATGCAACATTCAAGTGTCGAAAAAGCTTTCTTTAAAACCATACTTACAGCTTAACCACTTGTTTTTCTGCAAGCTATACCCCGACTAGATGGCAGATGATGTCTTTTGCGTAACACACGTGTGTGTCCGTGTGCATGTATTTGTGTGAGACAGAAAGAAAAATTATGGTGTTCCTCTTCCTGAACCTTTTTCAGTTTTGAATGGGCCCGTTTTTATTTAACTATTTAAAGGATCCATTCACTCTGTTGAAAAAAAAAGAAAAAAGAAAAAAAAGAAATCATTTAACTTTCATGGTGTTTAATCATCCAGATAAAGGCCCAGATTTTCTGATATCTTTGCCAAATCCTCATATACAAATTAGCCATAACGTTAAAACTTCTGCCTGTTTACTATAGAATAAAATGCATTAGCCCTGCATGAAAGTTTTACACTGAATTACTAATGAATATGTTTGAGAGAAGCGCTGACATGTTTTAATGTTATTGGGACTGTAATTTGAGATGCTGTTGAACTGCACTGGGTCATACTGAGAGGTGTCCCTCAACCTTTGTGTCACAGATCAACAGTCTCAGAAAATTACTGTCCCAATAGCAGTCATTCAAATATGTCAAATATGTCAACACCTAAAACAGATTTTATACAAAATTATACATAAAACTCAACATTTAAACAATTTGTTGCTGGGCCTTTGCATTGCATTCTATGGTAAACATGCTTATTATGTTATAGCTGATCAGTGTATCAAGCAAGTGAATGATGTGTGGCTTATATCACTGTAGAAAACTGTTTTTCATAAACTCAGCTATAACACAGGCAAGCACACCTGTGAACTCTTAAGTTTATGATTACATGAAATTACCCAACATAAGAGACTGCCAATGTACCTGGTCCGGGGAGGATGCGCGTTTTATTTGGATGCCTTTCGGGGGAAGATCTGATTGAAAGGTTGTGAATAAATTCCAAAGATTCCAAGAATCTTTTGAGCGGGGACAGCGTGTTTGTGAAAGAAAATCCCTCTTCAGATGACGAAAGATGAGAAGGGTTTCATCTCGGGACACATCATGGTAAACAAGACTCAAGTCAGTAAAAAAAAAAAACCAGACCACCCTCCCGTCCACCAACAAAATACTAAATTGTAGGGATATTTAAAACTGTTGTGACGTTGCCGCACACAGTCAAGGATATAAAAAATGTATCTTATTTGTAGGGATATGGAGTTTGTCAAAATCTTGAGTGGAAAACAGTTCTGGAATGTGACATTTGACACATGGTTCTATAAAACAATGGCACCCGTCTGCCCACATTGTGATTGCCATGAGTTTCATCCCACCCGCCCTCTCGCTCAACCTGCACGGCGGCAGCCTCACCGGGGGTGGACTCTGAAGTGACTGGGGGTGGGAGCTGGAGTTGGAAGCGACTCTACTTGCCTGCCTTGCTGAGACTGAGACACAGAGGCGCTCCAACGTCACTCTGCCCCCGACGGCGAGAACGCGGCTGACCCGAGCAGGTGAGAGAACGCAGCACTGCTTGTGATGCCATATTTTTTTATGCCATGCAGGGAAAGGGGACACCATTGCAAAGTCACAGTCGCTCTTAATTTTCTGAGCTTGGTGCGTAATTGGTGCTAGGAGGTTCATGATATTAAAAAACTGAATGCAGATCAAAATGCTCACAGGAGCGCAGAGGAAATGCAGGAGATGCACAGTGTGACAGAGCAGGACGCCATTCTTACACCGATTTTGACATTTTTCTCGCCATTCGGGACTATATTTTAAAATAAAATGCAATCGACACTAATGGACATGTTAAAATTAAAAATCAAATCTCGGCCATGCCAAATGTGTATGCCGAGTACAGTTTTATGAATTGTGTGTGAGAGGCATTTAACTACAGTCCCCCATGAAAATACAGCGAGAGGAAGACAAAGAAGCATGCATCTGATATGCTATCACAGTTTTGAATGTGCTACTTTTGTCAACTATGTCAAATCTTAGAATACACCTTTTTTTTTTTTTTTAATTTATTGACCTTGAATCTATTTTCAACAGGATTTGACATTTCAGAGAAGATCAGCATCATGTCAAAAGGTGGGTCACATTTAAAAAGCAAAATAATGGTACGCATAGTTACCATTACTGTTGTTGGCACCAAGTATGTATGTGTGTGTGTGTGTGTATGTGTGTGTTGTAGATGTTAACAGAGACAAGGTGCTCCTAACCACCAGGGTCCGGACTCCGCTGAAGAACGACCTCAGCTGGATCCACAAATTGAAGCAGGAGCAGGAAATTCAAGAGAACCCATGGTATTTTGGAGAAGTGATAAAGATGCAAAATGAAAAATGATATGTTCAATGTAACGAAAAAAAATATAATAGAAAAGTTCCCTGCATGTCATTGCTGTGGGGCAATAGCGAGCCATCGCTCATCGCATGCTCTTCACAAATAAGCTGTTGCACCCCCTTTAATTGTTTTTTTTGCTAGTTTTTTTCTTTTTGCAAGCAGCACGGTGAAACTGAGCAGCTGCCAATTCACCTTCTCCTGTTCCGCAGCTGCAACGATGCCGCGGAGGCGAAACCCAGCCCAGGCCGACGGAACTCGTACGTCCTCAGCACAGCCAAGAAATTTGAGTAGGTGCTCCAGTAGGTGCTCTGTATTTGCATGGGCTGATGAGTGATTCTGACAATTGATTTTAACATTTGAAAGAGTTGGTGAAAGATGAAACGACCTCGGATGAATGGGCGGCTCGGCGGCGTGATCACGGAGATAAAAAAAAAACACAGTCCACCAGATGCGTAAATATCGCACGCTGAGGTGAGGTACGCGTGCGGCCGTTCAAAGCGAAATTGTCCTCCGACTTAACTGGTGTCAGTAAATAAGCAAAAAGCCGTAAGGGCTCCAGGCGCAAATCCCCATCTGTGATATGAGCATACATAAACATTAACCGAGCGCTGCTGCATCCATCCATCCAGGACTCATGAGTTATGCTGCAGGCTGACCTGTGCGATAGCTGGCTGAAGAGGCATTTATCTGATTACCATCCGGCTGGGGTATTCCCCCTCAGGTCACACAGGAGCCATTCCCACAACTGAATGTTTTACCTTCAACAACAAAAGGGTCCTTTCCATCTTCTAATTAACATAATCGCCCCCCCCCCCACCCTAAAAACCTGATTAAATACGAGCCGCGCAAACATTTCACCAGCCTTTACTGTTTAGCGATCGCGCCATTAATCGCCGTTTTGCATAAAAGGAAAACAATATTTAATGATTAAACACGATCTACTTCACTTTGTCAACAGACTGGGGAAATGCTCTGAAATATTCAGCGACTGTTTATTATTGGGTGTTGTTGCCGGCTGTACCTCATTGCATTGATATTACATCACTTGACTTCAAAACTTGCGACACCGACACTCTCGTGCTTCCACCTTAATGAGGACATTCATTCATGTAACGCATTCCCTGCCACCTTAACATACCCATCTTACCTCAGTGACTAACCTTTACCCATAAACTAAAGCCAATAATTACCTTGAGGCCACAACCAAGTCTTAACCCTCAGCCTGCCCTTCAAAAGGTGTCTCATCACATTTCCCAAAAAATGTTCTCATTTTTATGTCAAAAAATGCATTTTTTGGCCCTCAATTGGTAGCAGGAGCAAGCACACTTGGTAAAAAGAACTACGAGCCCGTTTAGTAAATTATAGATGAATGTATGCATTTGTATTTCTTAAAAATACCTTTATTGTACATTATTACTGTATAAAGACACTGCTCCCCGGGGCTCAACCTTACTGAATAGTTCTCGGGTGTTTCTATAACAATATATCCTCTTATTACGATTTAATGAACCTGGTACATTCAGAATACTCAAGCAAAAGGAACAGAGGAGATGAGGTTTCAAAGAAAGGACATGTTTATAATTTGAGCAGTTTGGGAAAAAGAAAAAAAAAAAAGGTCTGCAATTTGCTCAGTGTGTTTCACAGCAGCGTGGAACAGCTCAGGGAGAAACTGCCTAGTAAAATATTATGAGTTATCCTTTTTTGCAAAATATCTCTCACGTGGTTACCGGATGCCGATGGTCAATCATCATTATATGTTGTGCAAATAACACTTACTAGACAACATTTACTCCATAGTTGTGAATTAAAGCATAAACGTGTCTAAGGGCATTTTAACTTTTCTCAGGATAATGAGGTGAACCGGTTCACAAATTTCACTAGATGAATACACACTGAATGAATTAACCGCCAGTAAAAAGCCGGATTACGGCGTTCGTCTTTGACTAGACAGCCACTTACCATCTACTGCTTAACGCCAGCAAGCTGGACAGCAAGGATTTTAGAAGCCTGATGAGCTGAAAGTCAAATATCACACATATCAAAAGAAAAAAAAAAAAGAGATGTGCCAGAAATGTACCTTGAGATCTCTCGCGGGACTTCCACCATGTTGGGAAACGCAGCTTTACCGCATTCAGACTCGCACACCGGACTGAGAATCAAAACTGTGAGCACAACGCTGACGAGTGATTAACATCTGATGCCTCCCTCTGGGAAGCTGACAACCTTTGAGCACTGTGACGGACCCGGGCTTTCAAATGATGCTAGTGGTTTCTGTGACTTCGGGTTTGACTGACTTTATGCCGTCGATCATGTTTGTGAGGAGTCAGGACGAGGGCCCGGCGGCTACCAGGTCTCCGATAGCGCCTGCATCCTGCGCTGATGTGGGCAAGGCAGATCCAGCTGCCGGGTCCATGCAGTGCGATGGCATTAGATGGGCCTCGTTGAGGGCAAATGGGTTGAGGGGGTAAAGGCCGCATTTCCTGAAGCTTTCCTTGACAATCCTGGCGCCCTCCTCCTCCCTCGCCACCTGATACGTCCCCTTAAACACACCCGAGAACTCCTTCTTGCTGACCGCGAAGTGAGCGGCGTCGGCGGCGCGGCCGTCGCCCGCGAGCGCCGCAAAGCGCTGCTTCAGGAGCACAAAGAGCCCCGCGTCCAGCGGCTGCAGGAGGTGGGAGCAGTGGGGCGGAAGGCACAGGAGGACGACGTCCTCCCTGCGAGCCGCCTCCACCACCTCCAGGCTCACGGGGGACTTGTGGCCGTCGAAGATCAGCAGCAGCGGGCGCTCTTTGGGCGCGTGCGCCAGGAAATGTCTGAGGAACCACTTCTTGAAAAGGTCAGAGCTGACGCATCCCGTGTCCGACCAGCCGTAGAGGGCGTTCGG
Organism: Dactylopterus volitans; assembly: GCA_901007715.1. NCBI lineage: Eukaryota > Metazoa > Chordata > Actinopteri > Syngnathiformes > Dactylopteridae > Dactylopterus > Dactylopterus volitans. Next base: position 48,507 of record CAAKHG010032287.1, read on the forward strand.
CGGGCCTTGGGTCTTGTAGCACACTCCGCCTGGGTAAGCTTTTGAGTAGACGACAAACGGTGGAACGTCCTCTCCAGCTGCGCTAAAGCAAGCCAGCACGGAGATGTGGTCCTTGGAGCCCGGCGCTGGCTTGCAGCCCAGACTGGCGGATTTGTGGAGAATCATTCTCCTCCTGCCCAGCTGAAAGCTCATCTCATTGCAGTTTAAGATTTGGTGGGGCTTATCCCTCAACCCGTGAGCGTCCATGACGGTGCTCAGTAAGTGGAAGAACTGATCCACCGCCTCCTTCCTCACGCACACCGTCCTCCCGCGGACAACGTTGTCCGCCGGCTGAATGGTGATGTTCTTCTCTTGCCGCTTCCTAAAGTTGAGCCACCAGGTCTGGCCCAGTTTGGAGAAGGCTACCCGCCGGTGCTGCCGCCTATAAATGGAAGAGGCAAACGACACCAGCTGCTGCTTAGTTAGCGGGAATCCGTGCTTGGACATGTACAGGGAGAACTCCACTAAGAGTTCCTCGTCTGCAGATGTTATGAGCTGCGCCGGCCCGCTGCGGCTCCCCGGCGTCACCCGTCCGCTGACCCGGTCGCCCAGCGAAGACTTGGGGACTCCAAACTCCTTGGCGGCCTGCCTCACCGTGCACTTGCCGGACTTGACCTCGATCAGCGCCCGTTCCATCGCCTCCTCGGTCCATTTCTTCTTCTTTTTCCTTCCAATTTTGTCCAGATGATTTCTCGAAGGCATTTTTCTTTCTAGGACGGTGCAGAAAACGCTCGCGTAAGTGACGCATTTAGGAAGTCAGATCACACTCAAACTCAATCCAACTCCCCCAGGCCGACGGTCTGTGCACGATTCCAAACATTACTATTTATATACACTAGACCACCATTAGAGTGCATAACGACTGTACTTGATGTTTTTAATGTTGACACAGTCCAGGTTTATGATGTTTTTTGGTTGTTGTTTTTTTTTTTTGGTCCTGGTATGCTCATTGGGTATGTGGAAACAACCACGATAACACTTTTACATTATCTTAGATTGTGAAATATTAGGAGCCTTTAAGCCTCCTTAAAGTGAGCCTCACTTTTAGTCAACCAGCTACTTTAAAACGATGCATTTTCGGCCCGAGGCGCGTATTTGCACGTCTGGAAACCTGGTGGAATATCTACCAACTTAACTGCTCTTTCCTAGTCGGAGGAGATAAGTTGTATGAATTTAGAGGGAAGATAACGCGTCGAATGTTGACTGAACTATCCACAAACGTTACTGCTAGCAAACGTGGACAAAAACGTGAATCTGGGTGTTTGTTTGTTTGTTTTTTAATTCGATATCCACGTATAAACAAGCATCAGGCGGCACTTTTCCTCCTGCAGGATTCACCGCGTGTGTGCCGGTCACAGAAAGTAGAAACTCGGTGCTTAAAAGCGCCTTTACTTTCCTACCTGACCAACACTGACGTCGCTTCTCAGCCGACCCGGATGTCACTTGACCGTCTCTTCAAAATAAAGGCTTTGCACTTCCTGTTCCAAAAATAAGTGTCGTCCAAGTGCATCGCGCTCAAGTGACGCGAGACCGTTGCTGCGTGAAATCTGGCTCTTAGAAATTGAATCCAATGAGGCTCCGTTCCTCCAAAAACCCGTTTTGATCTGTTTTGGATTTTTTTTTTAGTGGTTAAAATGTTCCAACCTGATTTGTAAGATTTGATATCAGGGGTTTGCGTATTTTTCTGTGTGAAGGTGATGGGCTATCAGATTCCTTCCATAGACTTATAGCCAAAGACACATTTTTTAAATATCTGAGGCGAATATCTGATGTGATTGGCAACAAAACGCTTCCCACGTCTTATTTTCACTTGAGCCTTGACCTTACGAACTGCTGTAAATATGCTGAGAAATTAAGAGACATCAATATCCCGATGTTTTGTTGTTGCAGGCATAATTGATACTCATATGATTGCGAGGCACTCATGAATTACCAGCAACGGTAACAACTGAGAGACTCACGCATTTAACTGAATAATATTCCTTGCTTCAGTTCAATGTGGTTTGACATTTTAACTTTAATAAGCTTTCTATTGACATTTAATGCTTTGTTTGTCAGCACTGCTTCATCAATCATTGTACCTGGCCTTTTACCGTCGGTAAATTTGTATTCTGCTACGCTGTACATGTAATTATCCAGAGTGTAAATTATCCATACTATAATTTTGTAGTGGTCATCATCGAATTCTGCACTTGCTTTCAGTAAGAAAGTAGTTTTAGTTACCTGTTGTAAAAGTGCATATTTATAACAGGATTACATAAAGACATTATCTTATATAATCAGGTAAAAGATCAATCACTGACATTGATGTCTCCTTTAGAGCTAAAGTAGTTAAGTTAATAAAACTCTTAATATAGAAGATATATTGTTTGGGTACTTAAAGTGACTATTTTATAGCCTGGTCTTAGATTATAAATTACATGTCATTTTTCTTGTGTTTCTTTGTTTTAGATGACTAGACTCCACTGAGTTCTCCTCTCAAAAAGACTTGTTCTACCTTTTGGGTGTATGTGGCAGTTAATTTCACTTAAAAAATAAATTGCGCAAACTTTGAGCAACTTCTGCTCCTCAAGAATTCCAAATCCAGTGTCTCACAGTTTGCATTAGTTCCTGTCCAGCCTGATGTGTTAAACAAGTTTTACAATCAAACCTTGTCGTGAATTTTGACTGCAAATTCATTTGTTTTGCAAATGGCTCTAGTCCTTGTTTTAGTGAGTCACATAATCACACCTACAGTGGATTCATTTTGACCCCAAAAGATACTCAGCCTGAGGAGTCAACAGTGGAGAATGCAGATCTCCAGAGTTAGTGTATTAGAGAAAATATGGTAAAATGCTGAGCTTGGTCATTTGTTCATATTTGCATAGTTGGCGTTGTAACATTTAGCATTTTCTTCTTTACAGGCAGCAAGAACCTGTAGTGGATGGTGAGTCACAGCCAGAAGAGTCAGAGGCTTCTGTGGACCCACTTGTGCAAACGGTTGCCGATACATCTGCAGAAAAAAGTAATGGATCTGTCGATACATCTGATGCCCAGAGAAATCTAGAACGGAATGAGGAGGCTGCTGAAACCTCTGCAGAAAATCATGCAGTAAGTCTCCAAAATGATGAGACACAGGTGGTGTCAGAGGAAACCCCAGAGGCCGTGTTTCCTGTGGAGGCAGCTGAGCAACCGGTCTCAAACACAGTGTCCGAAAGCCCAGAAGGAAAC